>RCUC01160668.1:0-57178 GCA_003697995.1 Taxidea taxus jeffersonii | reverse complement strand
AATGTTTATAGCAGCAATATCCACAATAGCCAAGTTATGGAAAGAACCTAGATGTCCATCAACAGATGAATGGATAAGGAAGGAGTGGTATATATATACAATGGAATACTATGCAGCCATCAAAAGAAATGAAATCTTACCATTTGCCAAGACATGGATGGAACTAGAGCGTATTATACTTAGCGAAATACGTCAACTGGAGAAAGACAACTATCACATGATCTCCCTGATATAAGGAAGTGGAGATGCAACGGGGGTGGGAGTTAAGGTGGTAGGAAAAGTAAAAATGAAACAAGATGGGATCGGGAGGGAGACAAACCAAAAGAGACTCTTAATGTCATAAAACAAACTGAGGGGGGTTGGGGGGAGAGGGGTTGGGAGAGGGTGGTGGGGTTACATTATATGTTTAAATAAAGCTTAAATATAAAAAAAAAAAGTTGACTGACATTGTTTCCACCAATTGTATCAATTTGAAGGGATTTAAATGTGGAATTGTTGTAGGGAATGAGATATTTCTTTTTGGATACCATTTAAGTTTTAAATTTCACCTTTCTTTAGAGTCATACACGTACATTATGGTCTGAAAGAATAAAGAATAACTATCAGTACTTCTTTTGATAAAGCTGACCGTAGAGGCTGCCTTACTAACCTCAAATAAAAGTAACAATAGTAATAAAAATAATGAGTATTCATAATTACCATATACCAAACATGTTGTATACATGATCTCTTTTAAAAGTCATAGCAATCTTACAAGTTAAGTAATTATGAAAGGAAACATATAAGTATAGATCTAGATATTACCTTTTTTAAGTTAGAGGGTATTTTCCTAGGTTCAGACCAAAAGTGATCTGCTAATGCAAAAGAAAATAAATTATTCCCTCCAGGAAATTAAAATACATGCACATTACACTAATCTAGATTATGAGTTGTTTTGTTTCAACATAATAAATTCTGTCTATCCACCCCTCATTCTATCTCCCTCTATCTTGTGTTTGTTTGTATATATCCATCCTTCCATTCATCCATCCATCCACTCTCTACCTGCTTACCTATCTTCACCAGAAACTGGTGAAGATAGGTAAACTTTATATAAACTTGATCTCCTCAGAAAAGTGCATAAAGTAGTGTTTTTTTTTTTTAATTCCAGCATGATGTTCTGATTTATAAAAATAGTGTGGGGCTTCTATCTTTGTTTTCTGATGCTCAGCAAAATCTAGCAAGTTAAATTCCATGACCTGTTACAAAGAACAGTCATTTGGTTGTTCAAACAACTGAGTTTAATGAGACTCTTTTCTTACCTCTTTGTCTTCTACAGATTTTCAGTTCAGATTAAGCTGGTTAAAATCAATTTAACTCCAGCATTGCAGATAGAAACATAAATGTATAAAAAACCAGACAACAGTATGTCAGTCAGAAAGGACAGCAGTGCAAAAGCCCTAAAGAAGGAGCAAGTGGTGGTGCTGAAAATCTCATCAAAGAAGGAAAGAGGGTGTGAGACTGAGAGATAGGCAGATCCCACTGAGGTGGAGGCTTGTATACCTTGATAAGTATTTCAGAGTTCCTCTGATTATGTCAGGAAATCAATGGAAGGTCTATGCAGGATGAGAGTAACAGGTCTTAATTTATGTTTTAAAAGGATGAACAACCATGTTAACTGTTGTTGATTACCTCAATAAAATGTTTACAGAGAATTCCATTTGGCGAAAGAGATAACTGCTTATCTAGACAAGAAATGAGGGCATAGCTGGAGAGCAATGTAGGAATCAAATGAGGGTTTTCTTTTGTTTTGTTGTGATTATTGGTGGTGATATTTTAAGATGGGAGTCTTACAGATGCTTTATGCAATAACAGATGAGAGGCAAAACTGTGTAGTTTTTTAGGTCATGTAGAGTCTCAAGCTACATAGCCTGGGCTTAAATCCTGGCTTAATTTTCTTATGTGTAAAATGGGTTTGATAATACTAAATTATAGAATTAAATGAGTCAAGACATGTGTAAAACACTGAAAATTGTTCCTTCCACATTGTAAATACTACATTATTAGTTATGCAAAAAGAAAGTTTTTGACATAGAAGACACAGAGAAAAACAGCCAGAGAAAATTAATTGAATAGGAGACAAAAGATTGGTATCAATGCCCAGTTAAGGATTTGATATTAGGTTGAAACAGAAAAAGCTATCCATTTTAACAGGAAGAAAATCAAAGTGTGTGTGATGAGATATATAGATTGATTCTCTCTTGTTTGAAAGATAATTTATGAGAGAAAAAGCTCCTGTCTTATATTTGGGCATTTATGATGCATATCTTCCCATAGAGTGGAGATATTTGATTTATTCAGGGCATCTTTATTTAGATGACAAAACTAGAATAAAGTATTCCTTAACTTTATATGTTTATATTGGTCTTATTCCAAAATATTATTCTGCTATTTTCTGAAAAATTAAAGCGCATGTCTGAAACATCTTCTGTAAAAAAGTAAAGTAGACTCATGTTATCAATTTATTAATTTTCCATCTGTTTTTCACCATATTACAAATAATTATTGAAATAAACAGATTAATAATTGTGTTTGGACACTCAGTCCTTAAAGGATAAAATATTTATATTTGAATTTCTTAAGTAAGAAGAAAATGACATTAAAGCCAACATTTTTTTTTTCCTTATTTGTTACCAGGAAACATCCAGAGATTCACAATTCAATTTTTAGCAAAGCATTTTTCACTGTTTTTTTTTCACACACAACTATAATAATACAATGAAATCATGATTAAATGCACCAGTTCATTTAATACTAACCTTTTTATTGATATTTGTATTTTGCTGTGGCAATCAAAGTTAGAGATGCTTTCTTTTCAAACAACTGAATCAGCACTTGACTCATGCCATTATGGTTAGGTAGTATTTTCAATTTGAGCAAAGATGTCATTAAGTACACACAATAAAATAAGAGTGGGATATTTTGAAATTTAATGTCAATAATTATGGTTACATTTATGTATGCCATCACCTATGATTTACAAGGTAATTATTTCAAAATCTATCTGAGGAGGTTGCTGTGAATATTAAAATAAAAGAAAAGTTGTATTTCCAGCATCAGGTGCTGCTGGAAATACAACTCATATCATATTAGCATATGATATGAAGACAGAGAAATCTCTAGATTTCTCATGACTTATTTGGGTTCATTAGTAGCTTGTTATTCAAGATGCTTGTAGAAAAGAAAAACATTGCAAAAGTATATTAAACTATATGATTTTTAATATGATATTGCTCAAAAACATGCTTGTTAAAAATAAAAATGTAGAGCCTACCCTAAGCAATTCTACTATTAGTGCTCTAAAAGCAAAGACAAAAATGAAATACTGATTAGTATATTATTTGTTATAAAAAGGAAAAAAAATAAAATCACCTTAGTACATAAACTAGTGTGAAAAACAAACTGCTGGTTTATTTTTAAACTTGAAGTGTTACAATTGAACTTACCTTATATAAAATTTTATTAGTATTGTCTACTGCAGCAGTTAGTGGACTTTCACTCTCAAGCATGAGTTAGCAAATTTTGTAAATTTGGGGGCTATATGGTCTCTGATACAGCTACTCCATCTTTGGTTGCACTGTGAAAGCAGCCATGAACCACACGTAAGTGAAATGGCACGGCTGTATTCCAGTAAAATTTTGTTTACAAAATGAGGCAGAAAGGCAGCCATAGTTTGCTTACTCTTAATCTATTAGAATTTGAAAATGGATAAGTAATTTAGAAAACTTGATTACAATGCTTTTAAGAATCTAAAAGACAATAATACCATTCAAGCTATTAGGACAAATAGGACATTATGAATGTAACTATATATAGATATAATTGTAGATCTGGCTATAATTATAAATTAAGATGTTAATGCCAATATTATGTTGCAGACTATGGGGGTAATGGGAAGTCTTTTATTTATTTTATGTACATATTTTTTGTTTGTTTCTTTTGCTACACCTGATACCATCATATACTTTTCAAAATAATTATACTATGAATAAAAATTTTGAGCCTTGCCATCCTGAAGTGAAATTATACAAATACTTAACTAGGAAACAAATAGATACTCTCTCACAATCACACACACATGTACTTCAATTAAATCAAATATATCTACCTTACTACTTGTCTTTCAACTCTTCAAAACATTCTGTCAGTCAAGTCAGTCCTAAGAAGGAAGTATATAGCAATGCAGGCCTTTCTCAAGAAACAAAAAAGGTCTCAAATAGGTAACCAAAGTATCACCTAAAGGAGCTGGAGAAAGAATAGGAAATAAAGTCTAAACCCAGCAGAAGAATAGAAATCATGAAGATTAGAACAGAAATCAATGAAAAAGGAACCAAAAGAACAGTAGAACAGATCAACAAAACAAGGAGGTGCTTCTTTGAAAGAATTAATAAGATAATAAATCCCTGGCCAGACTTATCAAAAACAAAAGAAAAAGGACCCAAATTGATGAAATCATGAATGAGAGAGGAGAGATCACAACCAACACCAAAGAAATTAGAAGACCATATTATAGGCAATGATATGGAAACAAATTAGACAATCTAGAAGAATGGATACATTTCTAGAGATGTATAAACTACCAAAATTGAACCAGGAAGAAATAGAAAACTTGAGCAGATCCATAACCAGGAAGGAAATTGAAGCAATAATCAAAATCTCCTAACAAACAAAAGTCCAGGGCCAGATGGCTTTCCAGAGGAATTCTACCAAACATTTAAAAATAAGTAATACCTCTTTTTCTGAAGCTATTTCAAAAAATAGAAATGGAAGGAAAGTTTCCAAACTCTATGAGGCCAAAATTACCTTGATCTCAAAACCAAAGAACACACCATAAAAGGAGAACTATAGACCAATATCCTTTATGAACATGAATGAAAAAATTCTCACCAAGATACTAGCCAGTAGGATCCAACAGTACATTAAAAGGATTATTCACCACAACCAAGTGGAATTTATTCCTGGGCTGTAGGGTTGGTTCAACATCTGCAAATCAATCAATGTGATATGCCACTTAAGTTAAATAAAGGAAAAGAGCCATATAACCCCAGATGCAGAAAAAGCATTTAACAAAGTATAGCATTCCTTCTTGATTAAAACTCTTCAAAGTGTAAGGATAGAAGTTAGATACCTTAATATCATAAAAGCCATATATTAAAAGCTCACAGTGAATATCATTCTCAATGGGAATAAACAGAGAGCTTTTCACTAAAGTCAGGAACATGATAGGGATGTTCACTCTCACCGTTGCTGTTCATCATAGTACTAGAAGTCCTGGCCTCAGCAATCAGACAACAAAAATTAACAAAAAGCATCTGAATTGGCAAAGAAGTCAAACTCTTACTTTTTGGAGATGACATGGTACTCTATGTGGAAAACCCAGAAATTATACCCCAAATTGCTAGAACTCATACAGAAATTCAGCAAAGTGGCTGAACATAAAATCAATGCACAGAAATCAGTTGCATTGCTATACACCAACAATGAGATAGAAGAAAAAAATTAAGGAGTTTATCCCATTTGCAATTGCACCCAAAATGATAAGATATGTAGGAATAATCCTAACCAAAGAGGCAGAAGATCTGTATTCAGAGAACTATAGAACATTCATGGAAGAAATTGAGGAAGTCATAAAGTAATGGGAAAACATCCCATGCTCATGGATTGGAAGAACAAATATTGTGAAAATGTCTATGCCACCCAGAACAATCTACACAGTCAATGCAATCCCTATCAAAATACCACCAACTTTTTTCACAGAACTGGAACAAATAATCCTAAATTTTGTGTCGACCCAGAAAAGACCCCAGGGGTTATTGAAAAAGAAAACCAAGACTGGAACATCACAATCCCTGGACTTCAAGATCTATTACAAAGCTGTAATCATCAAGACAGTATACTAAGGGCACAAAAACAGATCAATGGAACATAATAGAGAACCCAGATATGGACCCTCAACTCTATGGGAAACTAATCTTCAATAAAGCAGGAAAAAATAACCACTTGGAAAAAAGAAAAGAAAAGAAAAAAAAAAAAGAGTCCCAGAGAACAAGTAATCCAATCAAGAAATGGGCAGAAGACATGAACTTATCAAAATAAGACATCCAAGTGGCGAACAGATAAATGAAAAAAGTGTTCAGCATTACTCGACATCAGGGAAATACAAATTAAAACCACAATGGGATACCACCTCACATCATTTACAATGATTAAAATTAACAAGTCAGGAAATGACAGATGGTGAAGAGTATGTGGGGAAAGGGGAACCCTATTACCCTGTTGGTGGGACTACAAGCTGGTATAGCCACTCTGGAAAACAGTATGGTGTTTCCTCAAAAAGTTGAAAATAGAGACACTCTATGACCCAGTAATTGCACTACTGGGCTTTTTTACCTCAAGGATTGAAATGTTAGTGATCTGAAGGGATACCTGCACCCCAATGTTTATGGCAGTAATGTCCACGAAAGCCAGAGTGTGGAAAGAGCAAAGATGTCCATTGAGAGATGAATGAGTAAAGAATAGTGGTGTATGTATGTATGCATG
This sequence comes from Taxidea taxus jeffersonii, assembly GCA_003697995.1. Lineage (NCBI taxonomy): Eukaryota > Metazoa > Chordata > Mammalia > Carnivora > Mustelidae > Taxidea > Taxidea taxus. The sequence continues at coordinate 50,599 of RCUC01160668.1, read as the reverse complement.
TATATATATGTGTGTGTATATATATACATATATATATATATATGAATACTACTCAGCCATCAGAAAATGAGATCTTGCCATTTGTAATGATGTGGAAGGAACTAGAGAGTATTATGGTAAGAGAGGTAAATCAGTAAGAGAAAGACAACTATCATACAATCTCACTCATGTGGAATATAAGAAACAAAACAAAGGATCATAGGGGAAGAAGGAAAAATATAAAACAAGATTAAACAAGTGAGGGAGGCAAACCATAAGAGACTCTTATTCGCAGGAAAAAAACTGAGGGTTATTGCGGGTGGTAAAAGGGTGGGGTAACTGGATGATGGGCATTAAGGAAAGCATATGATGTAACGAGCACTGGGAATTATATAAGACTGATGAGTCATTGACTATCCTTGACTATCTCTGAAACTAATAATACACTATATATTGATTAATTGAATTTAAATAATAAAAAAGAATACACAGGTCTCCTAAACAATAAAATGACAACTCCAATTAAAAAAAAAAAAGGAAAAACAAACAAACAAACAAACTAACTAAAAACTTGTGGGCTACTGGTTGGCTCAGTTGGTTGTGTCTGTTTTCAGCTCAGGTCATGATCCCAGGGTCCTGGGACTGAGTCCCACATCAGGCTCCCTGCTCAGTGGGCAGTCTGCTTCTCCCTCAACACCTCCATCCCTGCCCCCCACCTTGTGCTCTCTCTTTCTTAAATGAATAAATAAAAATCTTTTAAAAAATGAAAAAACAAAACAAAACAAAACGCTGCCATATTTGCCACTGTTTAGCAAAGAATTCAAGTGCTTTCTTAAGAAAAAGGAATTGGATATTATATAACAAATTCAGATTTACATTTAGCTATTCTACATTAATTACTTTTCTATGTTTCTAAAGTTTTTAAAGAAAAACAGTCTATGTAATATTATAGATATCATAGATATCAGCATCGGGTGATTATTGTGATTAATGCAGATTCTGGTCTCTGTCTGGACTTCCCTCTTGTGCCTGTGCTAAGAAAGCTGGATAAGTCCCTACCAGGTGGAGTCTGAGGTCATAAGCCCTTCAATCTGAGTGGACAATGCCCAGAAAGAAAACTTCCAAACATTATTTAGCAAATACTGCTTCCAGGAGTTTTATTTCTCATACGTAATATATCAAATGAGGTGGACAATTCACAAATTAAAAAGATGTAATCTCTGTACTTAAAGAATTTGCAATTTTATTGAAGAATCAAGGCAGTTAATAGAATTTCCAGGTTTCAGATGCAGGTTCAACAGAAAGAAGGCTAAACATTCCCACTCGCAGTTTTCCAATTAACCAGGATTCACAATATCAAATGCCTGGTAATGTCAGATGGCACCACATGAGAACGATACCAGCTGAGTAGATATAGTATTAGAGGGTAGAGGGTATGCTTCTGTAAAGGGAGCGACCACTACTCAGCCCCAGCCTTGTGTTGTCATGTATACTTATAATTCAACTGAAGCCAGATAATCATGATTTTCTACCCAAAAATAAATGAATACTGTGCAGGTCAAACAAAATACATTTGAGAGTTGGAGCCAATTTTAAACAATATATTCATCAATGATATTGACATGCCAATTTTGTATAATCAATTTCTCATACTTAACTATGCATCATAGATACTAGACATATTCTCAGATTTACACAGTATCATGACAGAAAGAGTTCTCATGATAACAAATATGGGGTAAAGCCTAACTAATAAAGACTTTCAGAGAACACTAAAGATACTAAATTAAATGTACTCGTTTGATGTACACCAATTAATATGTGTAGAATTGTGGACAGACGAATTGCCAAAGAAGCAATCTTTATTTTCTCATGTGCCTTATTAAGTGCACATAATGTTTATCTCAACTTATTTACACTTGGAGTTAGAAACCAATATTATACATTCTCTGTATGGTGTCTGCCTAAGCTTGATTCCTGTGCTTCTGTGTCCCCATAATATGAGGTTATTCTTTTTTTTTGGGCATAACTTTTCCCAGCCTACTTGGGATCAAGTATGACCTATGATCTATGACCAATCAGAGCATTTTCTGTTAATTTTGAACCTGGAAATTAAACAGCCTGTAGGTCAATCCTATCTGAGTGAATGTTGTGAGATGTGAAGTTACAAACCTCTTGGGGACAATGTTTCTTACCATATGGGAGGAGCTGGTTGGCAGAGAGAAAAATATTAAAATGATCCATTGAGAGAAGCACAGGTAAAATATATAGAAATTTCTTTCTTTATTCAGTTTCCTGAGACCCAGTTAAATCTCTTTTTCTTTTTTATTTAAATATTTTATTTATTTATGTGAGTGAGAGAGAGTGAGAGAAAAATCACAAGAGGAGGGAGGATCAGAGGGAGAAGCAGACTCCCCGCTGAGCAGAGAGTCTGCTGTGGGAGTTGATCCTGGGACTCCAGGATCATGACCTGAGCCGAAGGCAGATGGTTAACCCTTGAGTCATCCAGGTGTTCCTAAATCTCTTTTTTTTTTTTTTTTGAACTTCAATTTTAATTGCCAATATACTCCCTCATGCTTTCAATATCCCCCATCTATGTTATCAAGAACGTCTTGCCAAACATTATATATACACTTTTACTCTTGCCATATGAAGATACATATTTTCTCCAATATATCAAAAATATGTGAATTCAATGGAAAAATGTGAAGAAATGAAAATTTAAACTAACTGGATTTTTTTTGCCAGGTGTCTAACCTAAGTCTGGTGATTATGAAATGCCAAACTTGGTGGAAATGGTGGTGTGAGATGAAGAGAAGTGAGGAGAAAGATTTTTGAGGAAGGGGAAAATATTAGTACAGGACTCAGATTATGTCTGAGTATGTTCTATGTTCTGAGATTATGTCCTATGTTCTATGAGTATCTTCTCTAGAGTGGAGCCTTTGTTACTTAGAATATTTTGAAAAGAGGATGGTGTTTATTTTCCTTCTCAGAGACATTAAGGAAAAGCACCATCTTAGGTCTTCCTCCATCATTTTCACTATAGGTAAAGAGAGCCAATCACAATGGTTTGAAAAGAGGTCACTTTACTAATTCTCAACAATGAGATCCGCAGGAGCCTAGGTGGGTTGATTGCATATGGGAACATATACATTTAATTATTGGGAACAACTATCATTATGTTGTAGTTCTATCTGCACACATAGAAAATAGAGAGAGAATAGTTCAAAGATTACCAAAGGAGACAGATTCCACAAATATTAAAAGTATAAGGAAATATTATGAAAAACTTTATGCCAATCAAGTTAGCAAATTAGATGAAATAGGAACATCTCATGTCAATAATGCTCAAGAAGAAATCTATTACCACGATAACACCATTTTTTTTTATTTTTTATTTTTTAGATTCCATTTATTTATCTGATGGAGAGAGACAGTGAGAGAGGGAACAAAAGCAGGGGGGAATGGGAGAGGGAGAAGCAGGTCTCCTGCCAAGCAAGGAGCCCAATGTGGGTCTCAATCCCAGGACCCTGGGATCATGACTTAATCCAAAGGCAGATGCTCAATGACTGAGCCACCCAGGCGCTCCAGCATCATTTTTATTAAAGCAGAGATTTACAAGTGAATCTTTGAGTCTCCAATTCTCAATAGCCCTGTGTCCTAAATATAAGAATTGTTGGTTTTCAAACTACACAGTTTTAGGGCTCATCTTTTTGGTGCAGTTCCCAAGGGATGAGATGTCTGATGTGGGGCACAAACACTTTGCTCTTCAGGGAGAAGCTCCATATTTGTGATATCCCTTTCAATCATGTGTCCCTGTGCCAGGGATTTGGTTTTTGGTAAGACCTTGTTTCTACCTCTCCTACCCTTTTCACTGTGTCCCTTTTATCCTTTGTTGTGGAGATGTTGGTCAGCTTGTTTCCAGGTCTTTTTCATAGAGAATTTTTCCATTTGTAACTGTAGATTTGTTGTGTGAGTGGGTGGAGGTGATTTCAACTTCTTTCTATACCATCATCTTGAATGGCTTCCATGTCTTCTGTCAGTATTCCAAGGACAGTGCTATGTGTTCAAAGATTATTTGTTGCAACTCTTTGTTAATGGACATTGTGAATCTAAAATGAGTGTCTTATTTGTATTCCATGTATTTATTCTTATAGCCACAATAATTTGTGGCAGATTTTATTTTACATAAAATCATAGTGTAGCTCTTCTATACTTCACCATACAGTGTGCATTTCCGGGCTTTAAATGTATATGCGCTGCATGGAATTTAGGAGTCTGGAAGTGAAGAGACACAGCTTTTGTAAGGTCCCAAATTAGTGCAAAATCCCTTGCATTGAGGTGAGACCTGCAGGTTTGCACAGAGCTGCAGGGTACGTTTGAGGTATTCATTGGAGAGAAAACTCACAGGGAAGAAAACTAATATTGGTCAAATGCCTGCTGTTTTATACTGAACTTTTAAGGAAAAGTTGCATGACACTCTGTCTTTATCACTGCTGCCTTTTGAAATTAAAAAAAAAAAAAATTAACTATCCTAGTTTCAGTAAAAGGTCATAGAAAGGTCATGGGATGAAAGCTGCGACATAATCCTGGAGCATTTTTCTTTAAAAATTCCTAAGCCCATTACATAGATGATCTAATGAATCCCTGCAATGGTTATATGAAATAGATATGGGATAAGTATTTTTATTCTTTTAGTGCTTTGCAGGTGAAATATAAAAATCATTCATCAAATAGCATTTTCAAGCCCCTCACTCAAAAAGCTTCAGTGTTGCATTTGTCTTCTTAGCTTTCGAATGCTCCCCGGATGTCAGAAAGGATGAACCATAATCTCTCAGGGGCATGTTTGATGTGATTCACATAGGGTAAAATGGATTGCAGAAATTTATAACCTCTTTGGAGGAGAAAATAGAAGCTATATTCAACAAGATATGGAAGAAAGTGAATGCTATTGAGCAATAATCACCAGCAAGCTGAGAAAACTGCAAAGGCTTTAACTCAGATTTCTGAACAGAATAATTTTTTGATCATACACAAGGTAAAAATAATTCTTAAGAACTATAGAGAAACTTGAGAGAAGCATCTAAGATCTTGAAATATAAAGATACAGAAACTCCCTCAAGGGGTTGGGGGGAAGTGCACGCAAGCCATATTAGTGGAGCAGACAGTTCCTGGATTTTTTTAATTTAACAAAGGAATATCTTCCATGATAAGAAAAAGGTATCAGTTTTTATGTGAAGATAAGACAAAAAGAAAAATAGGAGTCCAGGGATTGCCACTTCTAAAATTGAAATAGAGTTTCTAGTCTGGATTCAAAATGAATTCTATCTAAAAAAGGGCTGTTACATTGTCTTCCATTCAATATCTACTTAAATACTTACACATACCACATGCACACATACAGATTCATATTACACTAAAACATATTGACTATATGGAGCAACTTCTATGTGCTAGTCATGTGTTTGCCATTGTTATGTGTTTTTCCTTATTCTGTCCCCATACTAGCACCAGAACTCGTTTTAACCATTTTGAAGTTCCATCAAACCAATAATACCCAAATTGTATATTATTGATGTAACAACATACAATCTTTATATTCAACTCTGTATAACTAGGTAGTTTAGATTTATAAATATCCCTGTGTGGTTCCCACAGTTTTCATATTTTTTTTCACTTTTTAGTTATTTATTTTTGCCAACTTAATAGTTTTTCCTTCTTATCTATTATAATCATTCCTTCTCTTTCCTTACATACAAATTTGGAGAACCCATGCTATTTCCATTCTGGTGACTATTTGTATATGCATGGTTGTCATTTCTTTTCCTGGGCCTACCAATACTAGTATAATTATAGGGGAAATTTACTGGTCAGCAAGAAATTCATGTTTTCTCTTTCTTGTGAAGCCTCTACCATGGGAGAAAGATTCATTTCAGGGCTAATGAAAAATTTTGCCATTCACAGTGGGGATGCTTAGCCCCAGATTTATGCCTAAGAATATGTGTTTTTTAATTGTTTCTTCTACTGATCAGGAACAGTTGCTGTAGAGCTAATTGTTAATCCTTTTTCTCTACCAACTATCCACACAAAGACTTGTGTGAGTAAATACTTCCTGTCAGTCCCATTTCCTGCCAATGGAAAGAGATGACCGTGGGTATTTTTTTTTAAAGATTTTATTTATTTGGGGCGCCTGGGTGTCTCAGTGGGTTAAAGTCTCTTTCTTCAACTCAGGTCATGATCCCAGGGTCCTGGGATGGAGTCCCACATTGGGCTCTCTGCTCGGCGGGGAGCCTGCTTCCCCCTCTCTCTCTCTGCCTGCCTCTCTTCCTACTTGTGATCTCTCTGGTCTGTCAAATAAATAAATAAATAAAGATTTTATTTATTTGACAGACCAGAGAGATCACAAGTAGGCAGAGAGGCAGGCTGAGACGGGGGAGGAGAGGTTGGGGAGGTGAAGCAGGCTCCCCGCTGAGCAGAGAGCCTGATGCAGGGCTCTATCCCAGGACCCTGGGATCATGACCTGAGCTGAAGGCAGAGGCTTTAACCCACTGAGACACCCAGGCTCCCGGACCATAGATATTTTCTAATTGTACTAAACAATCAACCTTCTGATTCCAAGTAGCTGTTTTGGTTTTGGTTTTTTAATCCTCGGGAGTTTACCCTAAATTATGTATCTTTGCCTGCAGCTAGAAATCTACGCCATCCTGTGTCCACCATCAAATTCATCTCTCAACAAACTTGTACCTTCATTTGCTCATTCAGTAGACATTTATGGAACATGCACCATTTTAAAGATCCTGTGTGCAGCACTGGGTGTTCTATAGTGAAGCAAAGTGTTCACTTTTTATTGCAGATCGACTTCTTTTTATTATCTGGGATTATGGTTTATAAATGCTTTGAAGTTTGACATAAAATACAGTTTTTGATACCTTTTCAATGTCTTGATTCCTAAAGGCTGCTTTTAGTGTATAGAGAGAACCAAGCTGTTTATTCTGCACCATGATCCATGTTATCCATGATCCATGTGTTATCTCCATTATAGATCATAAACAAACCTGAATTTTCTTTTGAGAGGGAAATAATATCAAAGTGGTTGAATAATTACAATATATTTTGGAAATTTGTTTTTATTAATGGATTACATGACTTTGGTGAGTTTAGCACATACTTTCACTCACCCCTGCATTCTCTTTAACTTATATGTCCCTGAACCCATAAGTAACAATTACTTATTACCCATAAGTAGTGAGTCTTACATTACTTCTTATGAAACAAATGTTTTAAATTGAGTAGTGGAAAAACTAAATATGAAGTTACAATAGTGAAAATATTAACCTCATTTGTTATGTAAATTAAACGTTATCTTATATATGCTTCTATAGACATAAATTACGTCAATATACACTTTAGTTTGAATCACATCATCTATAGAGTATCTTAGGTAGCTCAAAGCTTCAATTTGTAGTTAACAAATAGGTTAAATATATCATGTGTAAGTATAATTCATTTCTTGATGTTTATGCAAGCATCAAATCTGGAATTATAATGCTTATGTTTAAAAAATGTATTCTGAATATATAGAAAATCAAGAAGAAAGAAATTTCTAAAGAAGGAAGGAAGGAAGTTAGAAAGGAAGTAAAAGAAAAAAAAGGAAGGAAAGAATACTATCACTCTAAATATTTCATTCTAATTTATTTTATCCTCAGTAAACTCCTACAAAGTGGATAAATTACTACCACCATTGAAAAGATGAGAAAACAAAACAAAACAAAAAAAATAAAAGATGAGAAAATTATCATGTAATTCCTCAGCATATATAGTCAGAAAGTTACAGAACAATAAGTTAAACCCAGGCAATCTCATATCAATGCTAGAACTCTTAACTTCTATATGCTGTTGACTCTACAAAGGTTAAGAAAAAACAGGTTGCACTGACATTATCAGCATCCTTCAATTAGTAAGTATATTTTAAGTCGAGTTTCAGCATTTTCCTCCTTAATGAAGTGATTTCCCCAATGGAAGATACTTGGCTTTGAAACGATGTAGGCTTGATTTCTCTTCCCAAGTTGCCACTTAACAAAGCTTTTAAAGTTGATTTAACTTACTTAAACTGATCTAAACATATTTAACCTGTCGCCTTTAAGTGTCAAGGTGCTTCAGAATTTTTAATAATGATAACAATAATAGCAATAATAACAATGAAAGCATAAGCTGACTCAAAATTTATACATGAATTTTCATAGCAGCTTTATTTGTAATAGCCCTAAAGTAGAAACAACTCAAATATTCAACAACAGGTAAGTGGATAAAAAAATTAACCTTTTGGCTAATAAATCTATCAATTACAGAGAAACATATTAAAATTATTCACTATATTATCTATATGCTCTACATGCTAAATTCTTATTTTAGTAGAGTTTTAAAATTTTATATATTTCTTGTGGATTTAAATTTATCAGTATGGTGAAATGTTTCTTTATAAATAACATATAGTTTGATTTTTAATTTTTTTTTAGATTTATTTATTTATTTATTTATTTCAGAGAAAAAGTATGGTAGGGGCAGAGAGAGGGAGAGATAGAGAGAATATCAAGCAGAATCCCCACTGAGCACAGAACCTGACAAGGGTCTCAGTTTCATGATCCTAATATCATGACCTGAGGCAAAAACCAAGAGTTGGACATTTAACTACTGAACCATCCAGGTCCCCCATTATTAATGTTTTAAGCTTTTGGACATAGTCTCTTTCTCTTAACTGGAGTATTTAACCATTTATTCAGATAGCTGATTTACTTGAATTTTTTTTATCATAATATTTCATTCATATTTTTGTATGTGATTTTTTTTCTATGTTTATCTTCATCTATCACGTTTTTGAGAGTAGTGATATTGTCATATTATTTTTTCTCCCTCATTTTAGTTGTGCATCTCTACTAACTTAAAGTTGTGAGCAAAAGGCACTTAGTCCAATTGTTGTTTTTAAAATAATTGTCTCTACCCCTACCAACTCCTTCCACTACTACTTTTTTTAAAATTTTCTCATTTTCCTGCTATTTGCATTGTCTTCACAATATTAATCTTTCATTAAAAAATTATCTGTGAGATCCACTGGGCTTCATACCCTGAAGATTAGTATTTGGTGCATAAATCAAATTGTCTAACTCTATTACCATATTTTTGTTTCTTACTACAACTTTAAAAAGTCTTAAAGTGAGATCATGTGTCTTCCAGCATTGTTCTTATTAAAAGTTATTTAGATTGTTCTAGATACATTGTATTTCCAAGCAAATTTTAGATTGAGCTTATACATTTCTAAAGAAGCCTGCTGGAATTCTTATTGAAGTGGAGTTACAACTAGAGATCAAGGTGTGTCGGAGTGGCTCAGTTGGTTAAGAATCTAGTTGGTTAAACATCTGCCTTTGGCTCAGGTCATGATCATAGGATCCTGATGAAGCCCTGCACTGGGCTCTCTGTTCAGCCAGAATCCTGTTTCTCCCTCTCCTCTTCACTCGTTCTCTCTTTCTCTCTCCTCTCTATCTCTCAAATAAATTAAATCTTTAAAAACAAGTGTAGGTCAGTTTGGGAAGAATGTGACATCTTAAAAATGCGAGTCTTCTAATTCTTAAGCATCGTGTGTCCTTCCATCTATGTATTCTTTAATTTATCTCAGTAATGTTTTACAGCTGTCAATTGCAAAGTTCTTTCGTTTACTCTGTCTGTTTTATCTTTTAATATTTCATATTTGTTCATTTTGTTGTAATTTGTATTTTTTAAATTGTATTTTTTTTCTTTCCAGTTGTTAGGGATCATTGTTAGGATATAGAAACACAATTGCTTTTTGTAGTTGATTTTGGGAACCTTACTAGGTCTAGTAGCTAATTTGGAGATTACATAGAATTTCCTTCATAGATGGTCATGTTTTATTTATTTTTATACCTTATTTATTTCTTAAGTCTTTTGTCTTTCCAATTTATATCTACCTATCGTCTATCTACTTTATTGCATTGGCTAGAAACTCCTGTATGTTCATAAACAGAAGTGTTGAAAACAGTCATCCTTGCCCTATTTCTTATCTTTAGGGAAAGTATTCAGACATTCCCTTTGAGTTCCTGGGATAAGCCCAAACTGACAAATTATTTAGGAAGATTTTTTTTTTTACATTGCTGGATTTAATTTTCTAAATATTATAACTTTTCCCTCTAAGTTTACGAAGGATAGTATTCTATAGTATACATTACTTATAATGTCTGTGCCTGATGTTAATACCAGGACAATTCTGGTCCCATAACATTAGTTGTGTATTCCATTCTCCTCAGTTTTCTGAAGGAGATTTTATAAAATTGATATATTTTCCTTAACCTTTTGGTATAATTTGCGAGTAAAGCCATCTGAGTATAGAGTTTTCTTTGTGAAAATATTTTAACTAAAAGTTTATTTTCTAGAGATAGAACTACTCTAGTCTGCTACACACACTTGTTTCTGTCTTGCCTGCTAAGAGAACCTTGGTTTTGATTGGGTATGAAAACACACCCACCTAAATCTGTTTGAGCTCCCAGCCTCCTTTGCAGGTAAGAGTGACCCATGTGACATATTCCTCACCAATGAAATATAAGCTAAAGCCTGCTAGACATTTTAGAGGAAGGTTTTCCTTTCATTATGTAGGTTCTACTCCTCCACTTATTCCATTTACATTCTCCAAGGACAAAAATTAAGTTTTATGCATGATGGAACAAAAAGACAGAAGAAATGTTAAGCCTTTGATGATATACTTCATCAACTATAATATCTCTGGACTGGTTAAACTTTGTATTTCTTTTTTGGGGGGAGGATTGTAGCAAAAAAAAAAAAACAAACTTTTTTTTTTTTTTTAACATCTTAATCTTATTTTAGTTTTTTCAGGGTTCCAAAATTCATTGCTTATGTACCACACCCAGTGCTCCATGCAGTACCTGACCTCCTTAATACTGACCATGAGGCTCACCCATTTCCCCACCCCTTCCCTTCCAAAACCCTCAGTTTTTTTCTCAGAGTCCACAGGCTCTCATGCTTCATATCCCTCTCTGATATCCCCCAATTCACTTTTCCTATCCTTCTCCTAATGTCCTCCATGTTATTCCTTATGTTCCACAGGTGAGTGAAATCATATGATAATTGAATTTCTCTGCTTGACTTATTTCACTCAGGATTATCTCTTCCAGTCCCATCCATGTTGATACAAAAGTTGGGTGTTCATCCTTTCTGATGGGGGCATGATATCCCATTGTATATATGGACCATATCTTCTTTATCCATTCATCTGTTGAAGGGTATATCAGGTCTTTCCACAGCTTGGTGATTATGGCCACTCCTGTTATGAACATTGGGGTGGAGATGGCCCTTCTTTTCACTACATCTGTGTCTTTCAGGTAAATACCCAGTAGTGCAATTGCAGATTTACAGGATAGCTCTGTTTTTAATTTCTTAAGGAATCTCCACACTGTTTTCCAAAGTGGCTGCACCAACTTGCATTCCCAAAAACAGTGTCAGAGGGTTCCCCTTTTTTCACACCCTCTCCAACACTTGTTGTTTCCTGTCCTATTGATTTTAGCCATTCTAACTGGTGTAAGTTGGTATCTCAATGTAATTTTGATTTGAATTTCCCTGATGACTAGTGATAATAAACATTTTTTCATGTGTCTGTTAGCCATTTGTGTGTCTTCTTTGGAGAAGTTCTGTTCATGTCTTCTGCCCATATTTTGACATGATTTATGTTTTTTGGGTGTTGAATTTTTTATAGTTCCAGTGGAAAAAAGGTAGTCTCTTTAGTAAATGGTGCTGGGAAAATTGGACAGCTATGTGTAGAAGAATGAAACGCGACCATTCTCTCACCCCATACTCAAAGATAAGCTCAAAATAGATGAAAGTCATCAATGTGAGGCAGGGATCTATCAAAATCGTACAGGAAAACATAGGCAGTAACCTCTTTGATGTTGGCCATAGCAACTTCTGCCAAGACACGTCTCTAAAGGCAAAGGAAACAAAGGCAAAAATGAACTTTTGGGGCTTCATCAAAATAAAATGCTTCTCTATAACAATGGAAACAGTCAACAAAACAAAAAGGCAACCCACGGAATGGGAGAAGATAGTAACAAATGACAGTACAGACAAAAGGCTGATATTGAAGACCTAAACATTATATTTCTTATATGAGTTAAATAAGCTTGTACTTTAAAAAAAAAAAAATGTTTATTTATTTGTCAGAGAGAGAGCACAGAGGCAGGTAGAGTGACAAGCAGAGGCAGAGGGAGAAGCAGGCTTCCCACCGAGCAGGGAGCCTGATGTGGAACTCAATCCCAGGACACTGGGATCACGACCCGAAGGCAACTGCCTAACTGACTAAACCACTCAAGCGTCCCTACACTTGTACTTTTAAGCCACTGCTAGAAACCCAGCTTTTTTTAATCTGAATTTTTACTTAATGATACATTGGCTATGCATAAATACTCATATCTAATACTTTAACTGGATTATTTCTATAAACTACTACTCTTCATTTTAAGCATTATTTTTTCTTTGTTTTTATTGTCAGCTGTTTTTTTTTTAAAGATTTAATATATTTATTTTGCAGAGAGAGAGCACAGAAGCAGGGGGAGCAGCAGAAGGAGAGGGAGAAGCAGGCTCTTCACTGAACAGGGAGCCTGACATGGGCCTCAATCCCAAGGCACTGGGACCATGACCTGAATCAAAGGCAGTTTCTTAATGGACTGAGCCACTCAGGGCCCCCTACCAGTTGCGTATTTAATAGAGTTTTATCTCAAACTAGTAGTTTGATCTCTTCTCTAATATCACTTCATAATTTCAATATTTTATCTTTTTTTAATTTTTTTACATTTGGTCTGGCCATTTGTTTTTTCATTTAAAAAATTTAAAAACAAATAATTAAATAAATATCCAAAATACATACCATTCTCTGAGATAGTAAACAAGTTCTCAGGATCATAAAAATCTCAGAGTCAAAATATTGTTTATTTATCAAAATATTGTTTAAAGCTATCACCATTTATAAAATAATAATACTGGTTTTCATGAACTTAAGTATTTCTTGGTTATACTCATTGCATTAAATTATGACCAGCTGAATTTGAGGAAACTTACTGGATTTGTATATATAAGTATAGATATTCACTGGTAGGGAATGTAACCCAGTTTTGCACAAAATTTTAAACAATGGGATTTACCTGAACACAGGCTATATTATAGTATATAAAGAGAATGGGAAATTATATAGCCTTTAAAATGATGTAGTAGGGACGCCTGGGTGGCCTAGTTGGTTAAGTGGCTGCCTTCGGCTCAAGTCATGATCCCAGCATTCTGGGATCGAGTCCCACATCGGGCTCCTTGCTCAGCAGGGAGCCTGCTTCTCCCTCTGCCTCTGTCTGCCTGTGCTCGCTCCCGCTCTCTCTCCAACAAATAAATAAATAAAAAAATCTTTAAAACGATGTTGTAAATCTACGTTCATTGACATAAATAATGTCTACAAAAAAAAAAAAAAATCATTAGGGAGACCCTGGTTAAGCATCCGCCTTCAGCTCAGGTCATGATCTCAGGATTCTAGGATCCAGCCCTGCTTTGTCTCCCACTCAGGAAGTAATCTGCTTGTCATTCTGCACCTCCCCCACTCATGCACTCCTTCTTGCTCTCTTTCTCTTTCTGGCAAATAAGATCTTTAAAAAAAATCATTAAATGGAAAATCAGGTCACAACTGGTATGTTTCATATAATTTAATTTTTAATAAAAATATGATATAAATGCATGAAAATTAAAGTTACACAAAATTATATCATATTACACATTTTGTTGTATTATTTAGAATAGGTTCTAAAAGAGAACACCAAAAATACCTAGAAAGAATTTTACCAAATTGTGAAGTGTTATATCTTTTGGTTCTTTTTCTTTTTTTAAGTAGCTGCTATGCCCAACATGGAGCCCAATACAGGGCTTGAATTCACAACCCTGAAATCAAAACCTGAGCTGAGATCAAGAGGTGGATTTAATCAATTGAGCCAATGAGTCACCTCTGTGTATTTTTAAATTCTTTAGATTTTCAGTACTATCTACATATATGTTTTTAAATGTATTACTTATTAATCATCCAAAGAATGGGGTTAAAATATTCAAATGCACTTTACTCTTTGTTTATCATCAAAAATATCGAGCCTAAAGTGCATCCATACACTATGTTGCTGATTTTTCCATCCCAGGATCCTGAGATCATGACCTGAGCCGAAGGCAGAGGCTTAAACCACTGAGGCCCCCAGGCGTCCCTATGTTGCTGATTTAAAATGAAGTCAAGGAGTACTGGAGTTGAACATGTAAGTATCTAATACATAGGGGTTTTAGAGGGCTCAGTGAGCATTGGAAGGATATAAGGCAATTTGTTTAGGTGTTATTGGCTTCCAGAAGGCACAGAGGAAACTTGACATAGAAGGAAGTAGAGAGAGGATGAGGTAGCAGAAATAAGACCAGATTTGTCCAATGAAAGAACAGTAGAGATAACTGATAGCTAGAGAAGTGATGAGAAACATGGCCTGCTATTGATCGAACTTGAAACTCTCATTAGAATTATATATTTTCATTCTGATTCACTCAGAGACTTCCTAAACAACTGCCAATATTGGTAATCCAGGCAGTAAACTAGCCTTTTCTGTCTTGTCTCTCATTACCTGCCCCCCAAATCTTGCCACATTCTTTCATCATTTTATTTACCCCCTACCTTGTTACTTCCAACCATACTACCTTTCTGAAACCTCTTCAGCCCATTTTCCAACTTCCAAAGTTATATTTCTACTATGAAGACTTTCCTGTCACCCTAATGGTGAATCATTTATTTCCTTCTCTGTACCCAGCCCCTTTGCAGTCTCTTGTTATAGAAATGTTATACTAAGTCATGTTATAGTCTAAGAAAGTATGACATCAATTGAAAGACTATAATTGACAGGCACTACCTATTTAAAATTTTTTTTTTTTTTAAGATTTTACTCATTTATTAGTTAGAGAGGGAGAGAGAGAGAGCGAGCACAGGCAGACAGAGAGGCAGGCAGAGGCAGAGGGAGAAGCAGGCTCCCTGCGGAGCAAGGAGCCCAATGTGGGACTCGATCCCAGGATGCTGGGATCATGACCTGAGCCGAAGGCAGCCGCTTAACCAACTGAGCCACCCAGGCGTCCCGCACCTACCCATTTTAAATAATCTCATTTAAATCAGTGGTAGTTCTGCACATATGGGCTAATGCATTATGTCAATATTGTAGACGATAAAATGAGGCTGAGAGAATTGAATAAACCTGCTCAGAATCACAGAGATGATTAATGGTAAACAAGGATTTAATGTCAGATGCATTTGCCACCAAAGCCTAAGACTTTTATAATTTACTCTCCTTAGCTACATATCCACTTACTCTGAATGATTGTAGGTCTTTCCAGGATAGAGTTTTGGTCTTATTCATCTTAATATTCTCAGCACTTGACTTAGGATCTTGAACATTGTAGTTGACCTATTTTTATTCTTTTTTAGTGAATAAATGATTTAATTCCTATAATAACTGTAATTTTTTTTTTCTTGCTTCTCTGGACACTTTAAGACCAAATAATAAGTCATTTGGTTCTATGAGTAAGCACAAATAATAAATAAATATCATATCATCTATAGTTAAATTTTGAAACAAAAATCAGTTTTATTGGTATCATGTCAATGAATGTAGGTCAACATGGAGCAGGAATAAATTGTGTGAATAGAAAAATAAATCAAAATTTTAAATAAAGATACATTATTTATTTGGAAATTAGACATCCCTGGTTTTAAAATAGTAAGGTTTATTAAGACCAAAGATTACTTATCTATGGGACGCCTGGGTGGCTTAGCTGGTTGAGCGGCTGCCTTCGGCTCAGGTCATGATCCCATCGTCCTGGGATCGAGTCCCACATTGGGCTCCTTGCTGGGCGGGGAGCCTGCTTCTCCCTCTGCCTCTGCCTGCCACTCTGTCTGCCTGTGCTTGCTCTCTCTCTCTAACAAATAAATAAATAAAATCTTTAGGAAAAAAAAAAAAGATTACTTATCTATCACTTGTTTTGCTTCTTTAAAAATTACCAAATTTATACAAGTAAGCTAAAATGTATTTTTAAATAGGTCATAAAAAATAGATCCAGGATAACTTCATCTTGCATATTGATCTGCTTGAAGAGAGTTGGAGTTTCTTTCCTTTACTCTTTCTTAACTCCTATCTTCTATATGTTGCCTTAAAATATATATATATATAAATGTCCTTTCCTAGTAGATAGCTTCAGAATCATTATGGTGTGCATACGTGGATTGAAATATATTACCTTCTTGAAATAACTTACCTTCATTCTCTCCAGTCTATTGACAAATCTAAGAACTAATGTTTATATGAAAGAGAAAGGGATAGAAAGGAAAACAGACACATTAAAATGTTATATGTAGGACACAGTGATTCCAGTGTAGAACTCAGCAATATTGGAAAAGAGGTTTATTACCTGCATTTAATAAATGGAAAAACTGAGGCACTAAAAATTATATGTAATTTATTTTAAGAAGTTTTGACTGATATAATAAAGATTGAAAAACAATTAGTGAATAATTCTAATCTCCATCAAATCACTTATATTTTAGAATGTACAAATTCATAAATCTGTATGTTGATAGAACTATATGAAATACTGACCTTTTAAAAAATGGTGACAGCAAAGGAGAATGAATAAAGTTCACTATAAATAAAAAAAATTTCCAATTATTTTTCCAAACACTGAATTATTGTCCTAAAAATGTTTTTCTGTTGAGAAACACACGTGATTTATAATAATGTATGTCAATTGATTACCAGAAAATATAATAATGTTAGGGCTACATCATTTTGTTATGTTTTCTAAAGCCACAATATGTTATTACATATTTATAACAAAATGGGAAATTTATTCTAACACAAGCAACAGTTATAATTTTGTCAGGATGACAGCACATAATCGGTTAAAAGCATCCATAGATTAAATAAATATTGGATTTTGAAAAAAAAAAAGTGTCAAATCAGGCTTACTTTATGAGTTTTTTGTTTTGTTTTGTTTTTTTATTCATATGAATATCAGAGTTACCAAGTACTTTATTAAACTTCTGAGGATTTGCCACTTCCCAGCTGTAAAAAATGTGATAGTTTATTTATAGCAAACATATTTATTGACCAAATCATTATTCAAGAAGGGCCTTTTTAAGCAAATGGGAGGAATGTATCTAATCAATATCCTCTTACCTCTGCTTTTGAGTGTAGACTGCAATCTTCTAGGAATGGCCCTAACCAGTGACCATATAGGACTGAAGTACAAGCACCTGGCCATTAAGGCAAATGTGACACTCCTTCCCAAGCAATCTTTGGTGCAAGGCTCTCCTTTGATTTAGCAGAGACTCTATCAGATCAATCTATTCATGACCCAACAGCTCCTCCTGCCAAACTTGCTTTCTCCCTTTTCTTTTTTTCAGGTATAATCCCTTATAAATCTTGTGTACTGGGTGCCTGGGTGGCTCAGTGGGTTACAGCCTCTGCCTTCAGCTCAGGTGATGATCTCTGGGTCCTGGGATTAAGCCCTGCATCGGGCTCTCTGCTTAGCAGGGAGACTGCTTCTCCCTCTCTCTCTGCCTGCCTCTGCCTACTTGTGATCTCTGTCTGTCAAATAAATAAATAAAATCTTTTAAAAAAATCTTGTGTACTCTTCACTCTATTTCAGCATCTCTTTTCTAAAGACAAGCCTGACACAGAAGTTCAAGGAGTAAGATAGAATTCCAGGCTTTGGTGACTCATCTTCCTGACAATGAGGACAATATATGAGGAGTTATGTGAGATAGGAAAGTGGCAGTTCAACTGCTAAAGCTTTCACAGGTGGTGATTTGAGGAAATTTCCCAAGAAAAGAGAAGGCCTTGGTCTGTGCAATGATACAGGCTTTGGGAAAATATGCAAGGATGCAAGGAAAAGGATGCAAGAATGAAAAGAGTAGGAGACAGGGAAGTGACATAAAAGGAAAATAGAATAGGCTGGTTGTTGTTAAGTTGTATTGATGCACTACACAAGGACAATGAAAAGCTTAACAAATGACTGTAAAGTAATTAAGAAGGCCAGAGGCTTCCTGGGGTAGTTTACAAAAAGAGGAAAAAGAACCTGAACACCAAACTTAGGATTCAGTAATTGGAGTGGATAAATTTCTAAGATGATGTAATGATCATCTAAAGCCCATCTGTCAAGACAAAGTCTGGGTCTGAGCAGTGACCAAATGCCTGACTAACTGATCAAGCATCTGGAAAAGAAAAATGGTGCAAAATTAGAGATGAGGAGGTAGGTGTAGAGTCACATGGATTAACATGTGCGAATGGGCACAAAGTGTAAATATTTTAGTATTACACCTTAATGTCCTCATGACAGTGTACACCACAGAGAAAGAACCAAGAAGCCAAATAGATAAAGTGAAACAAGCCAGTCTTTATCATCAACCACTACAGAAGTCACACAATGCAAGGAGTGTCTACAAAAGGGTCAGTAATTCATTTTAATAGGAATAGATACCTATTCCTAGTATATATTTGCCTTTCCAATTGGCAGAGCTTCAACCAAAATTATCATTAGAGTACTTACAGCACTTTAAACCTCATAACATTCAATCAGGGGACCTCTTCACAGGAAAGGAAGTGTAGAAGTAGAATCAACTGGTCCTATGACATGCTGCAGCACCCTAAGGCAGCTGGCCTTATTGAAAGCTGGAATGACCTTATAATTGTGCAATTGAAATGACAGCTCAGAGAAATCACTCAGGATTTATGAAGTACTTTGTTTTAGGTCACAAGGCATTTATGAAATCAGATTGTCCCCTGGTGTTGTATCCCCAAGAAGAAGCATATATGGGGCAAAGAACAATGAGTAGAAATGTGCCCTACTTATCATTTTCATGACTCACTGGAGAATTTTTGTCTCCTATCACCACAAGTCTGGACTCTGTATGGATGGGTTTTCTGGATCTGAAAGGGAGCACACAATTGTCAGGCAACACAGAAAAGTTCTCATTGAAACTACATGATCCAGTTGCTACCAGTTCGCTATGAATTTCTTATACCAGCAGACAAGAAGAGGTATCATTATATTGGAAGAGTTAATTGACCATGGTAAACAGTAAAAAGGGGGTTGATTTTCACATTGAGGGCAAAAAGGAATATGTTTTGAATCCAGATGATCCATTTGGGTGGATCCTGACATTCCCATGATTCATAGTAAATAGTAGTAATAGTAAGTGTCAATGTCAACTTCAAATTGAGAAGACCTGATTCAGATACTTTAGAAATGAAGATTTGGATCATATTGCCAAATAAGCCACCAACTAAACTATTATCTGAGGGTGAGGAAGTTAGCATAGGTTGTGGAAGAGAAAGAACATGAGTACAAGTGGTGGCCCTGAGATCAACTGCAGGGAGTTCATATCATTTTGCTCCCACTTCTGAGTTTCCCTTCAGGAAAAAAGTTCCATAGAAATCATGGAAGAGCTGATTCTTGAAATTGTGCAGAGAAGATATGCCTTGTATAAATATTGACTGAGATGGCCATGAGAATATGTATCATCATCAGACTTTGGGGGTGATAACTGATAAAATATCCTAGCTGTTACACTCTGAAATTCATCTCCATGTTTACACTAAGGATGCAATTGCCTCAGATTGCTGCCAGCCAATGACTAAATGTGACACAGGGTAAGGCACACTCCTGAAAGAAGTATGAGTGTTCTTAATGGATGATTTGGCTTGAAGATCCCACAGAGTCTTGCCAACCTTTTCTGAGAATGCATGACAGTAAAGGAAATTTCTCAACCTTATTTTCAACCTTATTTTCTTCTTTCTTTCACTCAGGTCAGATTTGCATCTGTTCTGTCAGCCCTTCCCCTCTAAAATTATATTCCCATTTTCTCTCATAGGGGCACTTTCCATTAAAAAAAATATATATATACTTGCATGTTTAATTTGGTCCTGGTGTTGTTTCTTGGAGTAACTATCCATTCTATAATACCAGAATATCTACTAGAGGTTTATGTTCCATAAGAAAGCCAGAGGATATGATGGTAAATCAGATCAGTGGATCAGAAATTTGCTGGTGTGGAACATACAGACATCAACTACAAAATTCAGTGGTAGCTTTCTTCTGTAGGCTAGGGTTGATCCAATGAGACGTGGTTATGGAAAGTGGTTGATTGATTATAACTGGGATGATGGAACCATTAGGCAATAAAGGCTAGATGCCAGAAGGCAGAGAAATTGGAATTATGATAACTAAGTGAATTTTATCTTTAGAGGGTTTTGGTGATGGTTAATAGAACACAATACTATTAGATGCCAATTGTGGTATGGTATAGGTAGATAGATGATAGATAATAGATTAATTAGATAGATGATAGATAGTAGATAGTTGATAGATAAATAATATAAATAAATATAGATAATAAAACATAATAAAATTCAGGATCTTTTGTCCAGTTTTCATACATGAATCAATTTTTAGACACTGAATTCATTGTTGATTGAAAAGCTAAATAGATTCCAGGTATACATCAGTTCTTGCTACATCATGGAAAATATGCAGTTTTATTCATCTTGTCTAACCTTAAGGGGATGAACAGACAAAATTGAATATGGGATTTGTGGGACCCAAAGCTAAATAAATATGAAGAAACAAGTGTTCTAAAAGTATTAAGATTTCAAGACAGTAACAGCAGAGCTTCAAAGCAAGTGCAGGACGCTCTGATCATGGGCTCTGTGTGACTGCACAAGTCACATGCCCATACAATTGGCCCTGCTCACAGTTCTTAACTTGTACAACTCTACATTGAGGAATGCTGGTTATAAGACAACTTGAAGACTATTGGATGAAGGGTCTGACTTCCCGTTGATACTCAAATCCTAACACGTCACACAGTTCAATTGTTTGAGTGGGAAAATTTGAGGTTAGATAGTAAATGGAGCCCTGGCCCCAAAATCAGCATATAGTCAGCCCACTGGGTTGGATTTACTCAGTGATCATTTTACTGAAAGTCACACCTATAGCTTAGTATTTTTATTAATTCATTACTATCAGTAGTTAGATGGCAAAAATTTGGTGATGAGAGAAGTCAGTGAAAATTATGAATGTGCTCTTATTTCATTATATCATAAACTATGCAAACATTTAAACATAGAAAATAATCAAGGTGCCTGCAGGACACTCACAATTACTTAGGGGGGAGAAGGATTTAAAAAAAGAGAACATAAAATTTAGCTTAATACACCTATTTATCAGTCAGATCTTTCATCAAAATATTAGAATAATTTAAAAATAGATATTCCCATTTTTAACTAGAATCTTGTGTTACAATATATCATTTTTTTTTTCTTTTTTCTATGTTTAAAGATTCTGTTTATTCATTTGAGAGACAACAAAAGTGAGAGAAATCACAAAGGGAGGGGAAGAAGCAGACGTGCAGAGATCCCAGGCCCCTTGGATCATGACCCAAGCTGAAGGAAGATGCTTAATCAACTGAGCCACACAAGCACCCCCTCATTTTTCTTTTTTCACTCATTTTATTCTTGCACATATAGATAAAAACAAGTTTTTCCATTTTAGTAATAATTTAAAATGTCCTTTTCTAACTACACGTTTCTTTTTTTACCCACATTAATCTAGTTCAGTATTTTTTGAAAGGTTTTATTTATTTATTTGACACAGAGAGAGAGGGATCACAAGTAGGCAGAGGCAGGCAGAGAGAAAGGAGGAAGCAGGCTCCCTGCTGAGCAGAGAGCCCAATGCAGGGCTTGACCAGGGACCTGCGACCATGACCTGAGACCATGACCTGAGCCGAAGGCAGAGGTTTAACCCACTGAGCCACCCAGGCGCCCCTAGTTCAGTTTTAAATATGTGAAACCATACATTCTTTACTCCATATAATCTCTGTGGTTTAACTTGATGCATTTTCATGTCCTAAATATTTGCTAAAAGCTATTTCAACTTTTTTTTTTTTTTTTTTTTTTTTTTATTAAAAATAAACATAGGGGCGCCAGGGTGGCTCAGTGGGTTAAAGCCTCTGCCTTTATCTCTGGTCATGATCTCAGGGTCCTGGGATGGAGCCCTGCATCAGGCTCTCTGCTCAGCAGGAAGCCTGCTTCCCTTCCTCTCTTTCTTTGCCTGCCTCTTTGCCTGCTTGTGATCTCCGACTGTCAAAAAAGTAAATAAAATCTTTAAAAAAAAAAAAAAGAAAAGAAATAAGCATAAAATTCCCTGAATGTTCAGTTAAATTCATAAATTTAAGAATTTTACTACATGCTAACATAATTATTGGTAATATCGATTATCAATATTTGCCAATTTTATTTGAAATTATATTTTAGATAATTATCTAATCACTTCTTTTAGCTGACTATTTGAACAATTTTGATCTGTATTTGCCCTTGTTTTCCTTATTTCTTTTCTCTTAGAAAAACAAATAATTCTAGACAATTCTAATATTTCTTTCCTAAGCTTGTCCTTACACCCTCAAACAATTCTTGACCCACTAATTGTTAGACTGGGGATACACTAAAAGTACAAAATACTAGGGTGCCTAGTGGCTCAATCTGCTAAACCTTTGACTTTTGATCTCTGCTTAGGTCTTGATCTCAGGGTCACAAGTTCAAGACATGCAAAAAAAAAAAAAAAGTACAAAATGCAAATCTAAAATTCACAATCTCAGTTTTTGAATCTTGATATAATCAGCATTCTCAAAACACATATAAAATGTTAGTTCTTTTTAATTATACTGTTATATGTGTTGATAAGGAATAATTCAAAGTGTCATTTTTAGCTCAGAAAGTTTGTTATTAAGTTTCAAATAAAAAGCATGGTAAGTATATCTTGCAATAAAAATAAATATTCTGATATGAAAACACTACTTGAAAACAATAAGAAACATGAAAGGTGTCTCTTTATTATTTTAGTTTTTTTCAGATTTGAACAGTAAGAGAATAATAGTCATGACTTTTCATTCAGACTTATTGAACCAAATGTATTGTTTTAATCAGCTATAAAAAATAAGATAAGTGGGAAAAACAGGATAGATTCTTTGGTGATGTAAACACCTCACTTCAGATTTGTATTAAATATGAACATGTCAACAGAGTTTAAGGGATGAGAACCATTTCACAAAGTGAGGAAATAAAAACTTAATTTCAAAAACATTTAACTTTGCATATTTAAATATCAATAGTCCTCTGTTGTTCTCCTTAGAAACTATTTTCATACAATTGAATTTTCTCTGGATTGGGGTGGCTTGTTCTCTCTCACTGAAACTGGGTTTTCTCGACAGAGTAGGTAGGAAACTATAACCAAATACACCAAACCATATAACCTCCTGCCTACATATCCTAGTCTCAATCGAAGCACAATAAAAACCAAGCCAATCTTCTTTCTCAAGACTTTTCAGACTTGCTTTGGGGGACTGCTTTGTTTTCCCCAGAAAAGCCTCAATTATGGAAATAATAAACTGTTTCATATCTTCCTGGTATGTGTGTGGCGTCTTGACATCTGAACCAAATTTTGGGTGGTATTCTCTCCTCTTTTTGTAAAGTGAGAATTATAAAGTCTCCTGTACCATATATATATTTGGATTCAAAGTTATTAATTTATATATCAAAATATATAAGAAATGATGCAAGTTAGATAACATGTGGTATTTTGTAGTGAGGTGAAAATAAACCAAAAGCCATTTTGATTTATGACTCAAAGCCAGGCTTTTTAAATATTTTGGTTTTTTTTTTAAGTTAACCCAAAAAAAAAAAAAAAAACAAAAAAAATCTTATTTTATTGCCAAAGAAATAATCACACAGGCTTTTGGCTACATACACCTTATCCAGCTATTCAATATCTTTCTCTAGGGCGGGGCGGGGGGGAAGAATTCCCAAAGCAAAAAATAAAACCTACGGCAGTTTAGTTCTGTAGTAGAATAAACTAGTACCACATATAAAAATACATGGTTTTCGCTAAGCATAATACGCTCTAGTTCCATCATAAAACAAACTGAGGGGGGTGGGGGGGAGAGGGGTTGGGAGAGGGTGGTGGGGTTACATTATATGTTTAAATAAAGCTTAAATTAAAAAAAGAAAAAAATACGTAGTTTTATTATACAAATAATTTTAATATCAGATCTTCTGCATTCAATATAGAAATATCTATTAAATGACCCTATGATGATTAGGTTATTTAATTTTGTAGTTGAGAAAGATTTGTTTTCTTGATCATCAATTGAATTTACAACACAATGACAAGAAAAAAAAAGAAAGGCTATATTTTCTGAGCCTATATTTTGAAATATATTTTACATTTTCTTCAGCCTTCTTTTAATGTTTTTTCTTTTATCTACCTCAAAAGAAACCATTGTGTTTGCTCACCAAAAGATATATTTTTTTATTAATCTTTTTAAAAAGATTTCATTTATTTATCTGAGAGAAATAGAGAATAAGAGAGAGGGAGCATGAGAGTGGAGAGGTCAGAGGGAGAGGCAGACTCTCCATCAGACAGGGAGCCCAATAGGGGACTTAATCCCAGGATCCTGGGATCATGACCTGAGCCAAAGGCAGTTGTTTAAGCAATTGAGCCACCCAGGTGCCCCTTTATGAATCTTTTATAGACAGTTTAGATATCAAAAATATTTTTATTCTTATCTATGATATTCATTTATCTGATTTGTAACTTAATTGCTCTTCTCATTCTGCATTTGAAAAAAAAATCTGAAAGAAAAAAACTCTAATATTTTTGTTTTACTTGTAATTTTTGTATTTTTTTTAATAATTCTTTTCCAGAATCCAAAATATTGTCTCTATTTTCATAGGGGAAAATTCCCTTTTATTCATGAATTCATTTCAATTTACTAATTTGGTTTAATTTCTCAACAAAAATAATCACAAAGATGTAAATTCAATTAGTCAATATAGAGTACATCATTAATTTCTGATGCAGTGTTCAGTGATTCATCAGTTGTAAATAACACTCAGTGTTTATTATATCACATGTCCTCCTTAATGCCCATTGCCCAGTTCCCACATGCTCCACCCATCTCCTGTTCTTTAACCCTTAGTTTGTTTCCCAGATTCCAGAGTCTCTCATTATTTGTCTCCCTTTCTGATTTCTTCCCATTCAGTTTTCTTCTCCTTTCCCTATGATCTTCTGTGCTATTTCTTATAGTCCACATATGATTGAAACCACACCATTGTCTTTCTCTGATTGACTTATTCTGCTTACCATAATGCCCTCTATTCCATCCACTTCAATGTAAATGGTAGGTATTCATCTTTTCTGATGTCTGAGTAATATTCCATTGTATATATGAACCATATCTTCTCTACCCATTCATCTGTTGAAGAATATTTTGGCTCCTTTCGCAGTTTGGCTATTGTGGGCATTGCTGCTATAAAGTTTAGGGTGCAGGTACTCTTTCATTTCACTACATCTGTATCTTCTGCTGGATCATAGGGTAGCTCTATTTTTAACCTCTTGAGGAAACTCCATACTGTTTTCCAGAATGGCAGCACCAGCTTGCATTCCCACCAACAGGGCAATAGGGTCCCCCTTTCTCCAGATCCTCACCAACATTTGTTTTTTCTGTGTTGTTAATTTTAGCCATTCTAACTGGTTTGAGGTGATATTTCATTGTGGTTTTGATTCACATTTTCCTGAAGCCAAGTGATGTGAGGCATTTTTTTATGTCTGTTGGCCATTTGTATATCTTTTTTGGAGAAATGTCTGTTCGTCTTCTTCCCACCTTTTTTTTTTCCTTTTTTTTTCTTTTTTTCTTTTTTTTTTTTTTGACAGAGAAAGAGAGAGAGAGATCACAAATAGGCAGAGAGTCCGGCAGAGAGAGAGAGTGAAGAAGGATCCCTACTGAGGAGAGAGTCTGATGTGGGTCTTGATCCCAGGACCCTGAGATCATGACCTGAGACAAAGGCAGAGAATTAACACCCTGAGCCACCAGGTGCCCCTCTCCTTCCCATTGGATTATTTTTGTTTGTGTTGAGTTTGATAAGTTCTTTATAGATCTTGGATACCATTCCTTAATCTGATATGTCATTTGCAAATATCTTCTCCAGTTCTCTCAGTTGGCTTTTACTCATTTTGCCCAGAAAAGAATGGGTAAGCAAGTGGGAAGAATCAAAAATAACAACAACCCAAACAAAATGCACACTAGACAAATCTGAAGCAGTCAGAAACCAAAACATAAAAGCAAACAAAAACAAAACAGAACAGAACAAAAAAGAAAAAGAGAGAGAGGGAAAAAAAAAAAGGTAGAGGGAATTGAGAATAAAATCTCACTGAGTGGACAAAAGCAGGATGATTCACTTGTTCCTGAGTAAATTTTGGTCTCTGTTAGAAGACACCAAATTCAAAATTGCAAAGAAACAAACAAACAAAATATATATATTTTATATTTTTTTATTTTTATATATTTTACATATATATTACATATTATACATATATATACATATATACATATATAATATATATTTAAATATATTATATATTTAAATATATATTTTTTTATTTTTTATTTTTATATATTTTGTATATATACAAATAAAATTGGATAGAGTGAAAACAGGCCAAAAATGAAGCATATATCTATAAAATGTAGAGGTTAAAAAATGAAGTTAAAAAGCTACTTGAAAACAGAACTGGTAAAATAAGAAACTAGTTGAAATGGGAAAAAAAAAAGTTTAAAAAAAAAAAGAAATGGAAATTGTAGACTAAAGACAAAGGAATCATGATAAAAAACCTCGAGCTCTATATACTACTTTCCCCTGCACCAGAGTTTTACAGTCTTGAGGAATCCATAAACTAGTTTGGACATGTTCTTCCAGTTTATTTTCTTTTTTTTCAATTTTTTAAAAGATTTTATTTATTTATGTGACAGAGAGATCACAAGTAGGCAGAGAGACAAGCAGAGAGGAGGGGGGAAGCAGGCTCCCCGCTGAGCAGAGAGCCCGATGTGGGGCTCGATCCCAGGACCCTGAGATCATGACCTGAGCGGAAGGCAGAGGCTTAAACCACTGAGCCACCCAGGTGCCCCTCCAGTTTATTTCCTGACAGAGGACCTTACTGTGCTGCTTTTCAGGTGTCTTTGCCTAAGCAGAGTTGCAACATCCCTTGCTAGGGGGCTGGGCTCAGTGTAAACTGCTCCTCCGTGTGGCTTTCATTCCCTGAAGACGTTCCCACCTCTTTAGAGGATCAAAATAAAAATAGCCATGCCCCAGTCTTTAGCCCTGGAGCTGAAAGGTCACAGTCAACCCTCTTCAGCACACTCTGGTACAAACATTCTTCACTTTTGTGTGTGCCAAACTCCACAGACCCCTGTGGTGTGGGCCCACAGTAATCTTGCAGGTAATGTCACTGCCCTTTGTGTGCCCTAGGATTAAGAGTGATTGCAGACTCCTGTATTTGCCTGCTCCATTGCTCACTGGGGACAGCTGAATGTCTTCCCACTATCCTTTCTGGGACCGCCAGCCTGAGAGCTTTTGCCCAGTCATGGGCACACCTGTTTTGTCCCTCCTGGGGGATGGCAAACAGTCAATGTGTTCCAGTTCTTTTTACGTTGCTCGGGGGAGAGTGGTCACCCTATCAGTCCTGATCATGGTTTATGGTGACTGGAGCTGAGAATCCCCTACTGGGTTCACTGACAGTATCCAGTTTCCCCACTCTGCTTCTTGGGCACTCTACTGACTCATGCAACAATGTTCATTGTGTGACTTCTGGGATCCTGAGACTAATCCACCTAGAATTTTGTCCTTTTCATCTCCTGAGCCTCTTGCAAACAGGAATGTCTCTCACTGGAGCTGTTTTCTAAGGGTTCCAATTTTGCCCTCTAGGGCTATACTACTTTCTGGTAGCCAGCTTATGAAGTCTCTCCACCCCCTCCATTTATCTTGTGATATCTCCCCCGAGATTCATGTCTCTCCTACTTTGCAAAAAGCAGCCACCTTTCTACTTGTAGAGTTCCAGATACATTTTCTTACATCTCAGGCTGAATTCGTGGGTGTCAGAATGGTTTGATAGTTATCCAGCTAAATTCAAGGGACCAGATGATACAAGGTGCCCTGTTCTTCTGTCATTTTGCCTCCTCCCTTGTAATCACAAAGATTTTTATTTTTAATGCTGACTTCTAGATCCCTAAAATGACATAATGAGTCTGAGATTTTTACCATTTTTTTAAACCCATAATACTTTTTACCCTGAAGTAACTTTATCATTGCTTTGTTAATTTTCTTAATTAAAAGTTCTTTCATTCTGAAGTGTGGCTTGGGAATCATCCATGAACAATATATGCTGATTAAAAACTAGCAAAAGCAGAATTATCTTTCAAAGTCCAATAAATATTCAGCATTTCTATTATGAAATAGAAAAAAAAATATTCTTGGCAATAAAAGCAACATGTATTTATAAAGAAGAAATTATAGTAACTGCTTTCCATCTTTAAGAAATCTAAAGTATCCTCCCACTCATGAAGGAAAACAAGCTCTTTCTCCTCCTATATCTCTCCAGGCTCCCTCTGGGGATCTCTTTAGAACCCACTGAATATTTGATCTGTCAGAGAGCCTTCATTCCTGTTACACTTACCATTTGCAAATGTTTGTAGGTGTAAGCAGCAATAATCATGAATAACTTAAGGAATCACTGTTTAAGTCATGCAAATTTTTGTTTTCATCTCATTATTTGTTCCTTTAAATAACAAGTACTCATTAGGTACCTAAGATATTTCTGGAATTTTGCAAAAACCAGTGGGAACATACGATAAGGGCAAATGAAGTTTTCCCAGAAATGATAGGCAAAGGTGCATGGACTAGATTTGAGAGGTAAAGGTCATCATGAGTGTCCTCCTCAATCCAACATCTACTGCAGGAGGGGTGGGTTGGTACATGGAGAAGCACTCCAGACAATGACGAATCATAGATCAAGTAGTTAATAGTATTACATGCAGTAGAGACAGGATGTGGAAGAAACCCTAGACTACTAGGATTTCACCGGCATGGCTGAAGAAATTTCAAAAGGTTATATTCAGTTAAGATACAAAGATAAAATAATATACGTAATGCAAAAATGATCAGTTTATGTTAAAGCATATGCTATTTTTCACAGAGAATTTTTGCAAGTGAGCTTTGGAAAAAGGCAATAACAACATGGAAATGAGACAGAACAGGAAATTCAAAGATATTTGAGTTAAAGTTTACTTTTCTTTGTATCTTTTCTTTCTTATTTCCTCTCATTTTCACTTGCTAGCTGTTAAGTATGAGGAATAGGAATTCAAATAACATTGAAAATATTTTTATAACAGACATATCCCAGTTATTGAAAATAGATATGTAATGCTACAGAAATATAATAATCATTTTAGTCAACACTTTAAATTATTTGTTATGTGATACTTTTCTAATTTCTTTTATCTGTAAAATGTCCAGACTGTAGATAAAAACTCATTTAATTTTTATTAAATTTAACAAGGTATGAAGTATTGATTAGAGGTAGGGTTATCTTCATCTTACATTTTGATAGAAAGCAAGATTGGTGCAACTGGGTGGCTCAGTCAGTTAAGCACCCAATCTTGGTTTCAGCTCGGGTCATGATCTCATGGGTCATGAGACTGAGCCGCAAGTGGTCTCATTGCTCAGCAGGGAGTATGTTTGAAGATTCTCTCCCTTCACACTCCTGCTCACTCACACATGTCCTCTCTCTCTCTCTCTCTCTCTCTCTCTCTCTCAAATAAATAAATAAATCTTTTTAAAAATGACAGAAAGTAAGGCAAAGAAAAGTTGGGTATATTGCCAAATTTGCACAGATAATATTATCTAGATCCAAGATTTGGAACTCATGTAATTTATCTGGAGTCAAAACACTTGATCTCTAAACTCTACTTTCTTGGGACCTGAAAAGCTACAATAACAAAGGAAATAATATAATTAATTTTGACTGTACATTTAGAAAACTAATTCTCAAAATTGAGTAGCATTCAATATAAAGCACAGAGTATTTAAACTTTACAAGTTTTTTTTTCTTTTTTTCATTCAGGTATTTACTTATCATGTTATCTCACCTGCATATGCCAAACATCATGCAGGCAAAATATTAGTAAGCTGGAGCCCTTGATCACCATGTGCCTACATTAAAGTAGGAGAAAACAACTATATTAACAAATAAGTAAAATAAAAATGTTATCCAAGTGTTTTCCTGATATAAACAGAATAAGTGTTAATCAGTCATCTTTGCCATAGCAACTGTCTTAATTCTTACATTTGCCCAAATGAATTTTCAGAGAAATAAATATAACAAGGAGTAAGTGAGTATTAGAGTTCTAATTCTAAACTCTTATGTGGTCTTCTGTATTAATCAGTTTGGCTGGTCCAGTCCTTAACCACAAGAATTTATGTTAATCTAGATGATGGCAAAAATCTTAGTGAGGTTAAGGGAACTTAACTATTTTAATCTCTAAGCATCTTCTTTCTCTTAACTTAAATGAAAGAGGAGCAACTTCTAATCTGATTCTGGGGTTTAGTATTAGGGTACTGCCTTGTCCATACATGCATAACACATATCTCAACATTAATATTCTGTTTCCACCTGTCTGATACCTTGATATCTGACTGTCTTTCAGTTCATTTTCAACTCAAGCAAAAAAAAAAAAAGTGGTGCTGCTTTTTTGGTCCCACAAATCCCAAAAAATTACATTCAAGATTAAGTAAATTATAAAATACATGTTGCTGAGTGACTATGTTCATACATATATAATATATATGCATTATATATGTATTATGTATAATATATATGAACTAGATTTATGTATATCTAGTTATATGGATATATCTAGATATATGGATATATAGAGATAGATATATATAGGTATATGGATATATATATATATATATATGAACTAGATAAATGGTTACATTTTATGTGTACTATCAAGCAGGTGGATGCATGGAGATAGGATGACCTTTATCTTAATAAATACAGTGTTCACTGGGGTGAATTTCTGTCAAGATGCTCACAGAGTTTAACAAAAGTCCTTATTTTAGAGCTTAGACCAAATTGCTTGTTCCCATTAAGACAGACCTTTATGGCCTTTCTACATTTCCTTCCACAAAACTAAAAGCAGACTAAGCATTGGTGACAGCACTTGGTAAAAGTGATTGTAGTGACATTTTAGATCTGTCAAGTCTTTCTGTAACTACTTCGCTGTAGGTAGCCTAATGAGACACAGTGCATAGTAACACAGTGAGAAAAATCCTTTAGAACTCTTGTTACAGTCATTTGAAGGGGGGTATAACTCTGAAGGCCATCATTTCCTGCTGGGTAGTGGAATCTTGTGGTAGCTACTGAACTGTAGCAAAATGTCTTGAAAGCAATTCTTTTTCAGTCATAACCACAGAAAGATTTAGATACACTGGGCTTCTGTTGATGATGAATAAAGCTTGGCATCTCTGGAACTGGAATTGAAATCCAGGGCACTCATTTCTAAAAATTCAAAGGCTTATTTAAAAACACTCATTATTTCTTTGCATATAAAGTGTAATTTGCAGTGAATGGACTTAGACTATTTCTTAAGTCAGTTAAGTTTTTAATACCATAACCTTGCATTTTCTTTTATAATAAAGTTGCAACTACTGAGAATGATGCTGGTGATTGGACATGTTCTATGGAAAGATGATTGCAAAAAGATATAGATTCAAAGAACTGAATATACAAAGTTCCTGATTTGGGGGAACTCGAGGAAAAGAAAATTGTCTGTCATTTCAGTAAATATTTATTGAGAATTAACTTCATGTAATGTAGGTCCTATGGTAAGAACAATGATTAAGGCATGATTGCTTTCTCAAAATAGTTCAAACTATAGTGAAGAAGTAAGATATGATATAGTTATAGCACAGGCCCAAATAAAATAAATGTGAAAATTTAGATGTCACATTTAAACATCTGTTATTTGTTATATTATTAATATCCCCTGACTTTTAATGAAAATATTCAAAGAAACTCACTATATTTGAGTTTTTATGTGTTTATATGACTGAATGTTTCATTCTTTTGTAGGATTCTTATAAGCCTGGAATAAAAGGAAAATGTAAGGGTATAAATGATTCATTTTATCTTATGCAAAGTTTCTTGCTATTTACCTCTAAAAGGAAATATCCATGTAATCATGTAAGATTCTATACCAGATATTGGTCATCTATGTGAGCAATATCTTCTTCATTTTTGAAGTTAAATTAGAAATGATTTTATTAAGATTTTTTTGTTTATTATCTCCAAAAAAAATCAATGTATGTTATTAAACCATAACAAGTCTGAATGAACTCATTTAAGGTAGACCATGAATGTATTTTTCTAGTGAATTGGACACGCTGGGAAATTGGAATGGTGGTAAAAAAATGCTGTATATACAACACCCAGAGATAGAAGTGAGTAGATCGTGTCTGCAATAGAAAATTTAACATATTGGTGTAGATTTTAATTTTAATATTAGGATTTTTTAAAAAGAAAGAGTATGTGTTTTTTCCTTGTGAATGATAATTAGTAAAATATAGGGTTATGAAATGGATCACATCTTGTACTATAACATTTATGATACTGTTTAGTTTTTTAAAACACAGGCCACGTAATACTTCAAATATATTTATTTTTAACTCCACTGGGTATCTGATTCTCCAAATCAAATATTATCTGGATTCTTTTTAATTCTGATTGTGTGTCCCATGCATTCCCTTAACCATTTAAGAGAAAACTCATCAAAAACAGGAAAAAAAAGTATTCCTTTTATTTTCAACATATCCTATCAAATTTTGTCTTTTTTTTTTCTTTATAAAGTAGGTGGGAGATACATGTTTCCAGGTATGAATAAATAAGCCATGAGGATAATAAGTGCAGCCTAGGGAATATAGCCAATGATATTGTAATAACGTTATATGATGACAGATGGTAGTTACATTCATCTTGAGCATAGCATAATGTGTAGATTTACTTAATCACTATGGCATGCATCTGAAACTAATTTAACATTGTGTGCCAACTAAACTACAATAGAAAAATGGAAAATCTGAATAGAAAGTAAAAAAAAACACCCTGAAACTAGTATAATACTGTATGTTAATTAATTTTAAAGAAAGTAAAAATTCTCAAAAGACTGGAAAATCACCATTTTCTTTCAAGTAGTTTCAATTAATAAACAGAAATGCAAAATTTACTCCATGCCAGACACTATGTACTGTACAAACTTAATTAATAAAATTAATCATTCAATAAGCACAACTAATCTACAATAAATACATTAAATATAGGATAATGGAGGCAGAGAAAGGTTAAGGAATTTCCTGAACATTACTCAGATAGTTAGCACCAAAGGCTGATTTGAATCCGGTGGGTACCTCCAGCACCTTTTCTCTTATATGCTGCGCCACCCCTCCAGTGATATTTTATTTCCATTACTCACTATAGTCATTAATTACAGTCACATTTCACAAGAGGAGGATTGATGTTTTCATAGAATTATCCTGTACATCTGCCTTCTTCAATATGAAATTTATAATAAACTTTACAGTGCACAATCAACTGAATTTTTGAGACTAGAAATACAGCAAATTCTATTTCAAAGTAGAAAGTAAAACCACATAGAACCACTTTCACCTTAAGTCTATCATAGCAACAGGGATCTAAGCCTGGTTAATGCCAAGATATAATAGCTTCTTAAAGAATGAAGGAACTGAATGAACTAAAGCCTCATAATAAAACTTGCCTAATCATGTATTTGCCATTTATTAAATACATACCATTTATCTATCATTGTGCTAGGTGGATTATATACATTATCCATTATCCCCTCAACAACACTGCAAATCATATGTCATTACTAATATGCTGTACAGAACAAAACAAAAACAAAAAGAAAAAGAAACAAACAAACAAAAAACAAAACAGAAACTCTGAAATGTTACATAACTTGGGCAAAATCACACAGTGATTAAGAGGCAGAGCTGTAATCCAAACCTAGCTCCATCCATTACTGCACTTTGGGGTTGCTTACAGGGAGTACTTTTTTCTGAGTTCCTTTTAAAAGAAAACCCATGGGTTTAATGTGAACTTCATCCAGGTTATCTCAAGACAAGTTTAATTCCATTATCATTTCAATTCAAATTCAATTGATAGGGAAGCAATTAACATACTATATTATCCATTTTTTCTATATTAATTATCATTGACAGAACAGACCCTGGAACAAAGAGAAAATATTACAATTTCTTTTCCAGTTGAGCATAATCATAAAGATGGTTTCATTTCAGAATAGGTCAGATAAGCAAAGCCTTCATGCATAGTCAGCATCCCAAAGTTGCCTCTTGAATTTGGTTATATCTTATATAACCAAATCCTAGTTTTTCAACTTCCATGGTATGAACAAATCACAAATATAACTCTTGAATATATAATCCCTCTGAAAACCTGGAGGTTTTTTTTTTTTTTCCCTTTAGATTTTGTTTCAGATCATCACATGAGAGATAAGCTACCAGTCATGTTTGAGATTCAAGCTTTATTCTACTCCCAGCAGGATGGATGGCTTCATCCACTAAATTGTGGAAGGGATTAAGAGATAACCTTTGTTGTTTCTTTTGACATGTTTCAGTCAAGTAGATGGAAAGCAACTTGTAAGAGAGAACTCTCACCCACTGTGACATATTGAAGAGCCAGACACTGTGAAGTGACTTAAATTTTATCTTTTTTTCTTTAGCCCACACTGCTTCCTAAGAAGGATTCCCTTCCTTTCCTCTTTTCTTGGGAAGGAAGCCCATATGCTGAGTAGAAACCTCATGCCATACCTCTCAGAACAAGTTTATTTTTTATTGTTCAGCTAAATGCTATGGGGAGAATCAAAAGCCCATACTTGAAATATAAAGTGAACCTGTATTTGAGCATTTTTCTTGATCTCACTGTATTTGCTAGCCATTTTTATTTGGAATGGATTACTTTGATTTAGAAATTTAGAACTTTCCTAATAGTTCTTTAAATCTACATGTTGGATTAAAAATCAATTTATCTTTGAGAATAGAAATATACTCACCCAAAGGAAGACATATCTTTGTCATTATATTTCATCTATTTTCTGCTTAGTTATTAAAATTCTACTACCTACTGGAATAATCAGAATGTCTTACTTGGCTATATTGATATTTAATTTAATTGTATTCCTATGATGATCACTACAGTATTTAAGAATTCTTACACTCTTAAAGGATATTTTCTTAGCAATTGCTAAGATGTGTTTCAGTAGTTTCAATTTTTTTCAATAACTTTCTGATTTTATCTACTTTAGAAATGAATTGCTTTTGAAATTTCATTGTGACACACCCTTTATATACTCAAAATTTGGAATTATTTTCCTCTTTAATCTTTCCATTTATGATATAATACAATTACTATTATTTATTTACTTTATTTCCTCTCTGAGACAAATGTGTTTTATAGTATTCTTGATTTTTTAAATTAAATATAATGCATTTGTTTCAGGGGTACAGGTCTATGATTCATTGGTATTATACAACTGACAGTGCTCACCATAGCACATATCCTCCCCAGTGTCCATCACCCAGCCACCCCATTCTTGCCACTCCACTCCCCTCCAGCAACAATCAATTTCTGAGATTAAGAGTCTCTTATGGTTTGTCTCCCTCTCTGGTTTTGTCTTGTTTCATTTTTCCATCCTTTCCCTTATGATCCTCTATCTTGTCTCTCAAGTTCTTCATATCAGTGAGATCATACAATAATTGACTTTCTCTAATCGACTTATTTAGCTTAGCATAGTACCCTCTAGTTCTATCTATGTCCTTACAAATTGTAAGGTTTCAGGGGTTTTGATGGCCGCATGATATTCTATTGTGTAAAGGTGTGTATGTGTGTGTTGTGTGTGTGTGTGTATCACATCTTCTTTATCCATTCATCAGTTGATGGTCATCTAGGCTCTTTTCATACTTGGCTATAGTGAACATTGTAGCTATAAAAATTGGGGAGCATGTACCCCTTTGGATCACTACATTTGTATCTTTGGGGTAAATATGGAATAGAGTAATTGCTGGGTCTTTCAGTAGCCCTAGTTTCAACTTGTTGAGGAACCTCTGTACCATTTTCCAGGGTGGCTGCACCAGCTTGCATTCTCACCAACACCCATTGTTTCCTTACTTGTTAATTTTAGCCAGTCTGACTGGTGTGAGGTGGTATCTCATTGTGGTATTGATTTGTCTTTCCCTGATGCCAAGTGATGTTGAACACTTTTTCATGTGTCTGTTGGTCATTTGGTTGTTTTTTGTTTGTTTGTTTTAGTTTTTGTTTTATTTTTAAAGGCTTTCTTTATTATTTAACAAAGAGAGACACAACAAGATAGGGAACACAAGCAGGGGGAGTGGGAGAGGGAGAAGCAGGCTTCCTGCTGAGCAGAGAGCCCAATGTGGAGCTTGACCCCAGGACTCTGGGATCATGACCTGAGCCAAAGGCAGATGCTTAACAACTGAGCCACCCAGGTGCCCCTGGATGTTTTCTTTGCAGAAATGTCTGTTTCACATCTTCTGTCCTTTTCTTGATTGGACTATTTGTTCTCTGAGTGTTGAGTTTGACAAGTTCTTTATAGATTCTCTATACTAGCCCTTTATCTGATATGTCATTTGCAAATATCTTCTCCTATTCTGTCAGTTGTCTTTTGGTTTTGTTGACTGTTTCCTTTACTGTGCAAAAGCTTTTTATCTGATGAAGTCACAATAGTCAATTTTTGCCCTTGCTTCCCTTGTCTTTGATGATGTTTCTAGGAAGAAGTTGCTGTAGCTGAGGTCAAAGAGGTTGGTGCCTGTGTACTCCTCAAGGATTTTGGTGGGTTCCTGTCTCATATATAGGTTTTCCATCTGTTTTGAGACTATTTCTGTGTGTGGTATAAGGATATGGCCTAGTTTCATTCTTCTGGATGTGGATGTCTAATTTTCCCAACACCATTTATTGAAGAGACTGTCTTTCTTCCATTGGACATTCTTTGCTGCTTTGCTGAATATTAGTTGACAATAGAGTTGAGGGTCCATTTCTGTACTCTCTATTCTATCCCATTGATCTATATGTCTGTTTTTATGCCAGTAATATACTGTCTTGATGATCACAGCTTTGTAACAGAGCTTGAAGTCTAGGAATTGTGATGCCATCTGCCTTGGTTTTCTTTTTTACATTCCTCTGGCTATTCAAGGTCTTCTTTTGTTCCACACAAATTTTAGGATTCTTTGTCCAATTTCTCTGAAAAAAACTTGATGGTATTTTGATAGTGATTGCACTAAATGTGTAGATTGTTCTAGGTAGCATAGACATTTTCACAATATTTGTTCTCCTAATCCATAAGCATGGAATATTTTTCCATTTCTTTTTGTCTTCCTCAATATCTTTCATGAGTATTCTATAGTTTTCTAAGTACAGATTCTTTCCCTCTTTGGTTAAATTTATTTCTAGGTACCTTATGGTCTTGGGTACAATTGTAAATGGGATTGACTACTTAATTTATTTTTCTTCTCTCTCATTGTTAGTGTATAGCAATGCAACTGATTTCTGTGCATTGATTTTATGTCCCAACATTTTACTGAATTCCTGTATGAGTTCTAGCAGTTTGGGGTGGGGTCTTTCTGGAAAAAGTGAGAGTTTGGCTTCCTTTTCAATTCAGAAGTCTTTTATGTGTTTGTATTTCTTTTTGTTTTCTGATTGCTGAGGCTGGAATTCCAGTACTATGTTGAATAGCAGTGGTGATAGTGGAAATCCCTGGTGTTCTTAAACTTCGGGGAAAAGCTCTGAGTTTTTCCCCATTGAGAATGATATTTGCTATGGATTTTTCATAGATGGCTTTTGTGATATTGAGGTATATATCTTCTATCCATACACTGTAAAGAGTTTCAGTCAAGAAAGGATAGTTTCTTTGTCAAAGGCTTTTTCTGCATCTATTGAGAGTATCATATTATCCTTGTTGTTTCTTTTATTAATGTATTGTGTCACATTGATTGATTTGTGATGTTGAACCAAATTTACAGCCCAGGAATAAATCCCACTTGGTCATAGTGAATAATCTTGTTAGTGTACTGTTGGATCCTATTGCCCAGTATTTTGGTGAGAATTTTTCCATCAATGTTCATCAGGGATATTGGTCAGTAATTCTCCTTCTTGATGGGGTCTTTGTCTGGTTTTGAGATCAAGGTAATGCTGACCTCATAAAATGAGCTTGGAAGTTTTTCTTCCATTTCTATTTTTTGGAACAGTTTCAGAAGAATACGTATTGATTCTTCTCTAAATGTTTGGTAGAATTCCTGTGGGAAGCCATCTGTTCCTGGACTCTTATTTTGGGAAGATTTTTGATTACTGCTTCAACTTCCTTCCTGGTTATGGGTCTGTTCACGTTTTCTATTTCTTTCTGGTTCAGTTTTGATAGTTTATATGGCTGTATGAGTGCATTCATTTCTTCCAGATAGCCTACCTTGCTGACATATAGTTGTTTATAATATGTATTTATAATTGTTTGTATTTCTTTGGTTTGGGTTGTGATGTCTCCTCATTCATTCATTATTTTATTAATTTGAGTCCTTTCTCTTTCCTTTATGAGAAGTTCTGGCCAGGAGTTTATCAATCTTATTAATTCTTTCAAAGAACCAGCTCCTACTTTCCTTGATGTGTTCTACTGTTCTTTTGGTTTCTATTTCATTGATTTCTGCTCTGATTGTTATTATTTGTATTATCTTGCTGGGTTTAAGCTTTCTTTGCTGTTCTTTCTCCAGCTCCTTTAGATGTAGGTTTAGGTTCTTTATTTGAGACCTTTCTTATTTCTTGAGAAAGGCTTATATTGCTATATACTTTTCTCTCAGGACCACCTTTGCTGCATCCCAAATATTTTGAGCAGTTGTGTCTTCATTCTCATTTGTTTCCATGATTTAAAAAAAAATCTTTAATTTCCTGGTTGGCATATTCATTATTTTGTAGGATGCTCTTTAGCCTCCATGCATTTGAGTTCTTTCCAACTTTCTTCTTGTGATTGAGTTCCGGTGTCAAAGCATTGTGGTCTGAAAATATGCAGGGAATGATCCCAATCTTTTGGTACCAGTGAAGGCCTGATTTGTGACCCAGGATGTGATCTATTCTGGAGAATGTTCCATGTGCACTAGAGAAGAATGTGTATTCTGATGCTCTGGGGTGAAATGTTCTGACTATATCTGTGATGTCCATCTGGTCCACTGTGTCATTTAAAGCCTTTATTTCCTTGTTGATCTTTCATTTAGATGATTTGTCCATTTCAGTGAAGGGGGTGTTAAAGTCCCCTACTATTGTTGTATTATTGTTGATGTGTTTCTTTGATTTTGTTATTAATTGCTTTATATAATTGGCTGCTCCTGTGAAAATACATTTGTCTCCTAGGTTGGTGCTTCTACTAATGTATCCTAAAAGGTTTTTATAAATGAATGAAAGACAAGAAACTTTATTGGGAGAAGTTAATGCAGAGAAAAAAAATCACCAAGTATGATTTTGATCTTCATTTTTAGAACATCAGATCACATTCGTTTCTGCCTTTAAGGAAATGCAAAGCTGTACTCTTACCATGGCAATTTTTTTCTTCTTCTTCCTTCCCTCCTCTTTTTCTCTTCCTCCTCTGCCCACTACCTCCCTCCATAATTACTTCTCTCTTCCTTCTTTCATTCCTTTCTTCTTTAATGTATCAATATATTATTTGTTTTCTTTAACCCACAATAGCATTTTGAACCTATTGTGAGATAGTCATTTTGCTATTCTAGCAATGCAAAGACCAATATGGTAGAAACCCCGACTTCAAAATCCCCTCAATCTAGTAATACATGATCTAAGCAGGAATAGGGGGGTAAAGTTAATGGCAGATGTAGAAAAAAAAAATCATATTTATAGAAGCCTTTAAAAGTGTTTGGAATTGGGGCACCTGGGTGGCTCAGTGGGTTAGGCCTCTGCCTTCAGCTCAGGTCATGATCTCAGGCTCCTGGGATTGAGCCCCGCATCAGGCTCTCTGCTCAGCAGGGAGCCTGCTTCTTCCTCTCTCTCTGCCTGCTTCTCTGCCTACTTGTGATCTCTATCAAGTAAATAAAAAAATAAAATAAAAATTTTAAAAAAGTGTTTGGAATTTGTAATTTTTATGTATGTTTTCAGATTTAACACACCCAAGAACTATTTCATGTTTTTATATATATATATATATATATATATATATATATATTAAGACATTGGGGTAAATATTATTAAATAAATTTGTTGTGTTCTCTCCATAGGTGGCAAATCTAGGGTACAGAAACTAGTCTAGCCTACTCCTAAGCACATAATTTTACTATATGTCTATATTAAACACTCATCACCAGCACAACGAAAGTGTCACCTGGTAAATCAAAGCAAATATTTACAGATGATATAACCAATAAGGGTTAATATCCAAAATATATTCAAAAATAGCATGGAAAGCTAGGGAAGATGGCAGAGTAGGAGGATCCTGAGCTCAACCTGTACCACATTTACAACTAGATAATATTAACATCCAAGTCAAACCAGAGAGTGATCAGAAAACTGGCAGAATGAACTCCACAAAGTTGCATCTGAAGAGTTAGGAAGGGCAGAAAAACAGAGGGAAACCGGCTGCAGGAGGGAGAGAGTTTTGCATGAAAAGATGGCAGAAAAACAGAGCCTAGAACCAGGTGCTCACAGAAAAGACTAATCCTCAGACCATTTGGCTTTAAAAATCAGAAGGGCTGGATTATGAGTTTGTATAATCAGTGGGATATGGAGCCTAGTCAGCTGACTCAGCATTGATAAGTCCCTGCCCTTAAAGAGAGCAGCATGGATGGGGAAGGCAACATAAAAATGGCAGTTTACATAATGCAAGGGCAAACAAGAGAAAGATATATTATTCATACTGACTTTGGAGAGGGTTGGGGACTTCTCTGAAAATGAGGTAGCTGGCAGGTACCATTTTCTTCCCCTGCACCCAGCACAAACACAGAGCCACCTCCTAGAGGCCAGATTGCACAGAAAACTTGCCACCTAATCTGCTAGCAATGCACCACAACCACTACCAGTTTGCTAGTCTCTTTTTTCTTTTTCCTTTTTTTCTTAACATATAATCTATTATTTGTTTCAGGGGTATAGGTATAGGTCTGTGATTCAACAGTATCCCACAATTCACAGCACTCACCATAGAACATACCCTCCTCAATGTCCATCACCCAGCTACCCCATCCCTCCCCCATGCCCCCTCCCGTGACCTTCAGTTTGTTTCAGTTGGACACTTAACTAAGAGTCACTTATGTTTTGTCTCCCTTTCTGGTTTCATTTTGTTTCACTTTTCCCTCCATTCCCCTATGATATTCTGTCTTGTTTCTCGAATTCCTCATAATCTGTGAGATCAGATGATAATTGTCCTTCTCTGATTGACTTATTTCACTTAGCATAATACCCTCTAATTCCACCCATGTCATTACAAATGGCAGGAGTTCGTGTTTTGTTTTGTTTTGTTTTGTTTTTTTGATGGCTGCATAATGTTCCATTGTATATGTATAGCCATCTTCTTTATCCACTCATCTGTTGATGGACATCTAGGCTCTTTTAATAGTTTGGCTATTGTGGACATTGCTGCTATATACATTGGTGTGCACGTGTCCCTTCAGATCACTATATATCTTTAGGGTAAATACCCAGCAGTGCAATTGCTAGGTCATAGGGTAGCTCTATTTTCAACCTTTTGAGGAACTGTCATGCTGTTTTCCAGAGTGGCTGCACCAGCTTGCATTCCCACCAATGGCATAGGAGGGTTTCCCTTTCTCCGCATCCTCACCAACACCTGTTGTTTTCTGACTTGCTAATTTTAGCTATGGGACAAAGAGAATCTTAAGCAGTCTCCTGCTGAAAGCAGAGCTCAATATGGGGCTTGATCCCGGGACTTTAAGATCATGACCTCAGCCAAAATCAAGAGTTGGACACTTACTAACTAAGCTACCCAGATGCCCCATAAAATCAATACATTCAAGAACAGAAAACATACCTACCTTTGCTAATAGAAATAAACAAACACAGAGAAGCAGGAAAATAAGAAGAGAGAAAATTCTATCCCAAATGAAAGAACAGGAAAAAGCAATGGCTTTGATGAACAGATCACCTTAACATTAAAAAAAAAAAAAAAAGGGAAAAAATGGCTTTTAATGACACACAGATATATTCAGAACATTCTATCCTAAAACAGCAGAATACAGATTATTTTCAACTACATGTGGAACATTCTCCAGAATAGACCACATATGAGCCAACAAAACAAGCTTCAACAAGTTCAAGAAGATTTAAGTCATACTGTGCACCTTTTCTGAACATAATACTATGAAAATAAAAGTTAACCACAAGAAAAAGTCTGGAAAGACCACAAATACCTGGAGGTTAAAAAACATGCTGCTAACAATGAATGAGTCAACAGGAAATAAAAGAAGAAATATAAGCATTCATGAAAACAAATGACCATGAAAACACAATGACCCAAAATCTTTGGGATGTGGAAAAAGCTGTTGTAACAGAGAAGTTTATATCAATACAGGTTTACCTCAAGAAGAAAGAAAAATCTCCAATAAAACCCTAACCTTACACTTAAAGGACCTAGAGAAAGAACAACAAAAAAACTAAAGCCAACAGAAAGAAGAAAATTAAAAACAACAACAGAATAAACCAATGAAATCAAGAGCTAGTTCATTGAACTAGTTCTTTGAAATAAAATTGATAAACTTCCAGCCAGACTTATGATGAAAAGAACAGAAAGTACTCAGATAAATAAAACCACAAGTGAGAAAGAAGAAATAAGAACCAATACCACAGAAATAAAGGCACTTATGGGGGAATATTATGTAAACTTATATTCCAACGCATTGAACAACCTAGAAGGAATGGGAATTCCTAGAAACATACAACAAATGAGGACTGGAACAGGAAGAAATAAAAAATTTGAACAGATCAATAACCAGCAATGAAATTGAATCAATAGTAAAAAAACAAAGACAAAACCTCCCAACAAACAGAAGTCCAGAACCAGATGACTTCAGAAGCAAATTCTAAAAAAATGTCCAGATGACTTCACAGGCAAATTATACCAAACATTTGAAGATGAGTTAATACCTATTCTTCTCAAACTGTTCCAAAATAAATAAATAAATAAGTAGAAAAAGAAAGGAAACTTGGCAATTCATTCTGTGAGGCCAGACTTATTCTGATACCAAAACTGGATAAAAGCACCACTTAAAAAGAGAACTCTAGGCCTATATCACTGATAAACATAGATGCAAAAGTCTTCAATAAAATACTAGCAAACTGAATCCAACAATACCTTAAAAAAGTCATTTACCACAATCAAGGAGGGTTTATTTCTGGGTTGTAAGTGTGGCTCAATATTCACAAATCAATCAAGGTGCTACATTTCAACAATAAGAAAAAGAATAAGAACCATATGATCATTTCAATAGATGCAGGAAAAAATGACAAAGTATAACATCCTTTCATGATAAGATAAAAGAAAAAAAATGAAAAACCCCTCAATAAAGTAGGTTTAGAGGGAACATACTTTTACATAATAAAGGTCAGTTAGCAAAGACCCACAGTGGGAAAACTGAGACCTTTTCCCATAAGGTAAGGAACAAAGACAAGGATGTCTTCTTTCACCAATTTCATTCAACATGATACTGGAAGTTGTAGCCATTGTAGTTCAGCAACAAAAAGAGATAAAAAGAATCCAAATTGGTAAGGAAGTAGTAAAACTTTCAGATTTTCAGATAAAATTGTATTCTGTAGAGAAAATCCCAAAGGAATACCTGTGTGGCTCAGTTCATTAAGCATCTGACTCTTGGTTTTGGCTTAGGTTATAGTCTCAGGGTCCTGAGATCAAGCTCTGCTTTGGGATCTGTGCTCAGCATA
This sequence comes from Taxidea taxus jeffersonii, assembly GCA_003697995.1. Lineage (NCBI taxonomy): Eukaryota > Metazoa > Chordata > Mammalia > Carnivora > Mustelidae > Taxidea > Taxidea taxus. The sequence goes on along the minus strand of RCUC01160668.1, from coordinate 6,565 downwards.
AAGTCTGTTTGAGGTTCTCTCTCCTTCTTCCCCTGCTTCCTCTACCACTTGTGTGCTTTTTCTCTCTTTCTCGAATAAATAAATAAATCTTAAAAAAAAAAAAAAAACCCTCCAAGGACACCACCCAAAAAAACTGCTAACACTGATTAATGAATTCAGTAAAGTTGCAGGACCCAAGATGCAATATACAGAAAATTGCAGCCTTTTTGTACACCAATAATGAAATATGAGAAAGAGAAATTAAGAAAACTGTCTCATTTACAATTTTTGCCAAAAATAATAAAATGCCTAGAAATGAACCTAATCAAAAAATGAAAGACTTGTACTCTGAAAACTATAAATCATTGATGAAAGAAATTGAAGATGAAACAAAGAAATGGTAAGACAGTCCATGTTCATGAATTGGAAGAACAAATATTGTTAAAATATTTGTAATACCTAAAGAATTCTATACACTTAATATGATCCCTATCAAAACACCAATAGCATTTTTTCACAGAACTAGAACAAAAATTCTAAAATTTGTATGGAACAAAACAAGGCCTTTTTCTTTTTTTCAAAACAAGGACTTTGCATAACAAAACCAACCTTGAAAAGAAAAACAAGAATGGAGGTATCACAATCCAGAGTTCAAGTTGTATTATGAAGATGCAATAAGCAAAACAATATTACACTAGCACAAAAATACACACAAAGAACTATAGAATGGAATTTAAAAAAGGCAGAAACAAACCAATAATTATATGGTTTAATTAGTCATTCACAAAGCAAGAAAGAACATCCAATGGGAAATGGATAGTCTCTTCAACAAATAATGTTGGGAATACTGGACAGCAACTTGAAAAAGGAAGAAACTGGATCATTTTGTTTCAACATACACAAAAATAAATCCAAAATAGATTAAAGGCCTATATATGAAATCTGAATCCATAAAAATCCTAGGGAAAAAAAGAAGACAGTAACCACTTTGGCATTGGCATTGGCTGTAGCAACATTTTTCTAGATATGTCTCCTGAAGTAAAGAAAACAAGAGCAAAAAAAAACAAAAAAAAAAACAAAAAAAACAATTAGTACTACACTAAAATAAAAAGCTTCTTCACAGTGAAGGAAACAATCAACAAAACTAAAGGCAACCTATGGAATGGGAGAAGATATTTGCAAATAACCTATCCAATAAATGGTTAGTATTCAAATTATATAAAGAACATATACAGCTCAACACCCCAAAATCTAACAGTCCATAAAAAAAAAAAAACACACAGAAGATATGAACAGATATTTCTCCAAAGAAGACATCCAGGATGCCAACAGACACTTGAAAAGATGTTCACTATCACTTAGCATCAAGGAAATGCAAATAAAACTACAATGAGATATCACCTCACACCTGTCACAATGGCTAAAATCAACACAAGAAAAAAACAAGTGTTGGAGAGGATTTGGAGAGAAAGAACATTTGTGCACTGTGGGTGGGAATGCAAACTGGTACAGCAACTCTGAGTAATAGTATGGAGTTTCTTCAGAAAGTTAAGAATAGAAATACTCTAGGATCCAGCAATTACACTGATGGGTATTTTCCCAAAGATTGCAAAAACAATAATTCTAAAGAATACATACATCCCTAAGTTTATTGCAACATTATTTATAACAGCAGAGATAATCCAAGTGCCCATCAATAGATGAATAGATAAAGAAGAAGTGGTACATATATACAATGGAATATTATTCAGCCATAAAAAATGAATCTTGTCATTTGAAATGACATGGGTGAACCTAGAGAGTATAATACTAAGCAGAATAAGTCAGTCAGGGAGAGACAATAGCGTACATTTTCACTCACACATGAAATTTAAGAAAATTAAACAAAGCAAGGGAGGGGCAGGGAAAGAAAGAGGGAACTAAGCTAAGAAACACTCTTAATTATAGAGAAAAACTGGTGGTTACCAGAAGGAAAAGAGGTGGAAGGATGGCTTAAATAGGTGATGAGAATTAAGGGGTTGACTTGTTGTGATGAGCAATATCTGAAACTAATATAACACTGTATGTCTACTAACTGGAATTAAAAACTTCAAAAAAATCTTACTAACACAGTATTGAAAAAAAATTAAAAATGAGCAGACCTTAATAGGTATTTCTCCAAAGGAGTTATACAGATAGCTAACATACATAAAAACATGCTCAACATCACTATTCATCCGAGAAATGAAAATGAAAACTAACAAATCAACAAAATATAATCTTGCATCTTCTCTTATGGTTATTATTAAAAAGATAAGAAATAACAAATGTTGGCAAGGATGCAGAGAAAGGAAACCCTCATGCGCTTTTTGTAGAAAGTGGTTCAGCCACTATGGAAAGCAGTATGGAGGTTTTTCAAAATACTAAAAATAGAATTAAAATAAAATCCTTCAATTTCGATTCTTGCTATTTATATAAAAAAACACTAATATGAAAATACATAAGCACCTGTATGTTCATTGTAGCACTATTTACAATAGCCAATATAGGAAAGCAACATTTAGTGTCCATCAATAGATGAATGGATAAACGAGATGTGGGGGTGTGTGTGTGTGTCTGTGTGTGTGTGTGTGTGTACACACCTTGAAGAGATTATGGTAAGCAAAAAGAAGTCATACAGGGAAAGACAAATACTATATAATTTGACTCATATGTAGAATCTAAAATAAATAAATAGATAAATGAACAACAACACCATTAACAACAGCTAAACAGAAACAGACTCATATGCAGAGAGCAAACCAAGGGTTTCCAGAGAAAAAAAAAGAATGAGGGACTGTGGAAAATAGGAGAAGAGGAATAAAATATTCAAATTTCTAGTTATAAAATAAATAAGACACAGTGATAAAATGTACAGTATAAGGAATATAGTTAATGATATTAACAACTTTGTATGGTGACGGGTGGTAGGTAGATTTATCCTGGTAGTAATTTCATAGATATAGAAATGTTGAATCATCATGTTGTTCTTCTGAAACTAATATAATATTGTGTATCAACTACAACTCAATAAGTATATTAAACCCTAATTTTTCAATCATTATTACTTGTGTCTGCATTTACATAAATTACCACGTTAAAAACACAACCCATGGAATGTGCTTTTCTGGATATTGTAATTTTGTTCATTCTTAAACATATTATATATACTTATATTACCTGTAGTGTTTGTGATATATATTATAAATATTTAGATACTATTTCTATTTAGAATGTTTCATTTCATAAAATTCATGAATAATGACCCTATATTTTTCTTTTTCTGGGTTATCAGACCTTTAATTTTGCCTGCATGGTAAGCCTTGCTATCACTGATGTTTTAAGTCTTTTGATACAATATCTTAAACCCCTTTGACATTTTTAACAGCTGACTCCCAATGTGCAGGAAAACAAAATGTTCAGAGACAAGTTGATTTTACTTAGTTTTGTTACATGGAAATTTACTCTAACACTTTAGCAAATGTCTAAATCTTAATCTGAATATTTTAAATATTTGAGGAAGCCCATGTGTTACTCATTCAAGGAATCAGGGTAGCTAATGGCTAGGAGTAATGACTTTTTTAGATGGCAGTGATAAATTCAACTAGAATGAGAAATATAGTATTGTTCAACAATAGACCTAAAAATAAGTCTTCTAAATAGTGTTGATATATTTTGGGTATGAAGAATTATTTCAGGTCTATTTAGAATCCAAGTGTTAGTCATAAGCTAAGATGGGGGAAATCAATAAAAATAAATTTTGGGTGCTAAAAATAACAATTGTATTCCTTACATTTTTCTAAACTCAATTACGTGTATTGAAAAAATCTCATAATAATAATAATATTAAAAGAAAAATATTAATAATAGGCTTAAGAAGAAAAATGTTATGAAAATACATTGAAGAAAGTATAGTTAATTGATTTGTAAGACAGGATTGGTAAAGAATAGGTTTGGTATAGAGTTATGAGATCACTGTGTTGTACACCTGAAAGTAATGTAACATTGTGTGCCAATTATACTTCAATTAAAAAAAGGATAAATATAAGTCAGAATGTAAAACTGTTTTTATGGAATTCAAGGAGGTGAACATAGCTACTGAGATACCATGTTATATTCCACAGCAAATAACCAACAGTTACCCCAGCTATTGTGGTTGAATAAGAATAAGCTATTTGAAAATATCAGGGGCTTGACTAGCTATATAGGATAACCAATAAGCTTCTATAGACTTCAATAGTCTATGACAAAAGAAAATGCTTAAATATTGAACACAGGATAAAAAAAAAAAGGCTTAGAATTTTAGAGAGTTTGACAATTTTAGGACACCCAAGATACAAGTAGCTTGGGAAGTTGATAGTCTGATGTTACATGATATTCTATTCCTTTTTAATATTTCAGCTTTGAGCTCTTCCTGGTTATTGAAATCAATCTTATTTATCATGACCCAGCTGTACCACACATACCCACATAATGTCTTCCTGCATTATTTAGTCTGCAGACTCTCTATACAACCAGAAGGATGATATTTATAAAGTATACATACCATGGCTTATGGCTTCATGTCATCTGTTTAAGAAACAAACTTAAACTAACACTTTGTTATAATGTGCAAATTCCTGTACAATCCCTCTTTGGGTTCTTAGCTTTTCCACTTCTTGATGTGAACATTATGTTCAAGCACCAAGTCCTAGCTCTTGGAATTCTTCCCCAACCCCCATTAAAATGTCAATTTATCTCTAATTTCTCTACCCATCTGTCATACTCATACAAGATAGCACAGGATAGCTAACAATGTCTCCATGAACTCTATCCAAACACACACACACACACACACACACACACACACACACACATTTGTGTTCCTACATTCATCACTTAAATATATATATATTAAATATATTAAATATATATAAATATATATTATATATTAAATATATATCAAATATATATTGAATATGTTAAGATATATATAAATATAAATTTAATAATAATATTAATATATATTAAATATATATATTTAAGTGATGAATATATATGTGTATATACACACACACATATATATACATGTATATATATATATATGTATGTATTTCAAGGAAACATCTTATTGTATTTTGCATAGAATAGATATTTATTGAAAGACTGAGTATATTCTGTGTATTTGAAATTTCATTTTGAGTTTTTAGAGTAAGGGGATCAAAATTTTTTATTATCATTACCCAGAGCTTCATAGATTACTTAGTATATAATAAACTTTGACTAATATTTGATGATTTAGGAAAAAAATAAATACCCTTTTAATGGTTATGAAAATGTCCCTCTTCAGCAAAAGAACTTAAACTTCTTTAGATTGGAGAGAATCTTTCCATCTTTTTTCATAGTCTTAACACTTATAATAGCTTCAACTCTCAATAAAAGTCAATTGAATTAAATGAAATTTGCTTCCAGTCATTCCCTTAAATATCATTTACTATACACCCACAGGATACTTAGACTTCCACTAGAAACATATCTTACTTAAATCCTTTTCACCATAGAAACACATTTTGTGGAAAGTGTTGATGATACAACTTCTATTGAGAAAAATAAATGCTGTATAATAGAGTCCTTACTGAAAGACATCTGGAAAATCTCCCAAATTAAACAATAGAATTTGTGTTGTTGTTGTTATTGTTGTTGTTGTTATATTGTTTCTGTTGTTCAACACAAGGAAAAAGCTAAACAGATTTTTAAAAATTATTAACACAGGATTTTTGAACATTCACATTTTATAATGCAATTATTTAGGAATTAGTAGAATATATAATTCACCATGACAGTGTGTTTAAACTTAGAAAAGAGAGAGAGAGAGAGAGAACAGTTGACTTAGAGGGTTTAAAAACATGATTCATGAGAAAAGAAAACATAGACCAGTAAAATATCACATGGCTTCTCTGTGATTGATATTCCATTCATTTTTCTCCTGTTTCTATGTTTTTCATTATGTGTAACTAGCGTTTAATGCCAATGACAATACGGATAATTCAAGTAGTGGATTTCAGTTCCTATCATCTTTTAATACCTGATAACCACCTTCAGTTTTCTTGGATGCAAGATGCTTTGAATTATTTGATTAGTATTTATTATGTTTTTAAGGAAGAGTGTTTTAGAAAGTATATGGGCTGACATTTTCATTTGAATTTATATTTAATCAAAGACATAATCAACACAAATATTCTGTGGATAGATAATTTTTATTTCATTGTCAAGATAAATGTATACTTTTGTTTGTTTCAGTTTAATGTAACATAGAAATCTAAAGTTATCTGTAAAGATCACAAAATTTAAAGCATATTTACATATGAAAAATGAACTAATATTTCAGGGACAAGTGAATGTTTATATTTGTTATTTAACATTTAAAATTATGTCGTGTTTGTGAGTAGCTTCTCTTGGGAGATAACAAAATGCATGCAAATGACAAAGTTTTTTTTTTTTTATAAAGAAATACAATAATAAAATAAAATCATAAGCCTTATAGTGGCCATAAAAATTAACCCACAAAAATGTCTTGAAATATAATGAT
>RCUC01160667.1:0-50294 GCA_003697995.1 Taxidea taxus jeffersonii | reverse complement strand
AGAGCACCGGCCCGTGTCACAGACCACTAGGAAACCTCGGCTCTGTCTCCGCAGCCGGCTTCCCCGCTCTAATATCTGTGAGCTCTGCGACACTCAGACACCCCAATCTTTCTGTGACCCTGTGGGACCTGAGTCCACGTGTCCCCACGAGGTCTTCACCCCAGTTTAGCCTCTGGAGTGATGTCCCTCCCTGGAGCAGACTTTTAAAAGTCCTGATTTTTTGCTCCAGTGTTCCGCCGCTTGCCGGGAGCCGGCCCCTCCCCCTGGGGTCTATCTTCCCATTGCGTTGGATTCACTTCTCTGTTGGTCCTACCTTTTAGAAAGTAGTCGATTTTCTGTTTCTAGAATTGTTGTTTTTCTTCTCTTCGATCTCCTGTTGGATTCGTAGGTGTTCGGAATGGTTTGATAGGCTATCTAGCTGATCTCCTGCTGCCTGATGTCGTCTCAGCCTGCTACTTCTCCGCCATCTTGACTCCCCCCCCCACCTTTCACTACTTTTAAGGCTAAATAGCATTATGTTCTAAGTATTTTCTACCTTTAACTTACCCATTTCCTAATTGTTGGATAATCAGGTTGTTTCCAACAACCAAAGCATGTGCTAAAAATGCCTTCTAAAATGCCTCTTTACTAACCTGCAGGAAAAGGTCTCTGAGATGTATGCTCCAGAGAGAATGGATAATCTCAGTGTGTGTGTACACTTGATTTTACTAAGAAGAGTTGCGTGGCTTTTCTAGAAGTACAGTACTTGTTTATACGCCTCCTGGTACATGTGGGGAACCTATTTCCTGCCATCTTCACCATCTTTTTAATTTTTGTATTTTAATGGCTATAAGATCATATCTTGTTGATATTTTAATTTTTATTTCCCTTCTTTCTTGTGAGTGTGAGTATTTTTATGGGCATGTTGGCCTTTGGGGAGTTCTTTCTTGCATCCACACTTCAAGTCCTAGGGAATCAGTTCTTCAGCACTATATACCAACCACACCATCATTTCCCCAGGCTTTGAAGAGTCACGTTTACCATGTGTCAAAGTCACATACAAACTGAGATCCATGCTTGAAGTCTCTTTTCTGTTCCACTCTTGTTCTGTCCATCTCTTTTAGTAACAGTCCATACTGCTTGTGTAACAGTGGACTTTCACTGCCTTCCAAGATCACGAAGAACAACCCTCCTCCTTGCTTCCATCCTTCCTCATCTATTTCCAGACTGACTTCGCTCTTCATAGACTTTGTTCTTTAACACTAAGGCCAATTTATTAGCCTGTTGTCCCAACACAATTTATTGAAAGAGCTAGGTTTTCATAACTATTTCATAAGTTAACTTGATTTCTAAGGTATGTGGTATCTGTATTTCTAAGGCATGTGGTATTACTATTTTTTGTTAGTTTTTTAGGGTATGTTTTCTTTTCCTCTTTGACTAAAAAGTTATTATGGAGAGTGATTTTTAATAATTCCAAGTGGCCTTATTTACTTTTTAAAAGATTTTAATTATTTATTTGACAGAGAGAGATCACAAGTAGGCAGAAAGGCAGGCAGAGAGAGAGGAGGAAGCAGGCTCCCCCCGGAGCGGAAAGTCCGATGTGGGGATTGATCCCAGGACTCTGGGATCATGACATGAGCTGAAGCCAGAGGCTTTAACCCACTGAGCCACCCAGGTGCCCCCCCCAAGTGGCCTTATTTTTAAGGTTAAAATGTTCTCATTAATTTCATAATTCATTAATTTATTGCACTTTGATTAGAGAGCGTGGCCTGCAGAATACTTTTTAGAGCTCTAGATTGTTCTTGTGGTCTAATATATGATGGATTTATGTGAATGGGCCATAGGCATTGGCAGTCTATTCTCCACAGAGTTAAAGTTTGGTAATTATTTAAGCAACCTTATTAATAATTTAACTCATATCCTTTTATCTGGTATTGTTAATCCATAGGGGGCCATAAAGAAGTTTATGAATGGGCTTCAGGCTATCCATCAGTCCCCTGACATGCAGACCAAGTGCATATGCTTCTGAGCAAGGGGAGAGCTTTCATGAGATTCTCATAGGGATCCAAGAGTCTAAAAAGCCAAAATCTTGATCTGTGGTTTTTTTTTTTTTGTTTGTTTGTTTGTGTCTCTTTGATCTGTCCATAGTGCTGTAACTGGGCTTTTAAAATTTTGTCTTGTTTTTTGGCTACCTTTCGTCTTTAATATTGAGGCAATGTTGATTGATACATAAAAATTTGTAGAAATTTATAACATCACTGTAAATTTAAGTCCTCATCATTATAAAATGAAAATGAAAATGAAACATCACTGTAAATTTAAGTCCTCATCATTATAAAATGAAAAAATCCTTTTTAATATGTTCACCTTGAATTCAGCTTTATCTGATTTTGTTCTCTCAATTGTAGCTTTCTGTTTATTTGTATTTGTCTGACATATGTTTTCAACTTTGGGTTTCTTATTTAATTAGAGTCTTTTTATATCAACCATGGTTAATGTGGAATCTTATCCCTCTTCCGCTCATTGCAATAGCTCATATATTTGTTCCTACTTCTGTCATTTTGTTTTATTATTGTTTGTTTTATTCATTAATGTTCATGGATTTCTTTTTTGTTGTTTCTGGTTTTTTGCTGCAACGATTTACAGCAATGGCTTCAATGGCTTGCATACTTTGAAAAGAGTCTATTTTCAAAACATATTTTTAACACTTTAACAAATTTCCCAAATATATTCTAAAATTATCTCTCTATTGGGTATAGCAATTAGTGTCTTTTCAGTTTCCCTTATATTTTAAAATAAGAATTTGAACATACTTTTACTTACTCTCTTTTCTTTTTCCATTTGTTTAGGAAAACCTACATTTTAATTCAGTTTTTTTGCAATTCCATAATTATTTTTATATTATAGATCTTCATGAGCATATTGTTATTTTTTATTATTATTATTAATGATATTTCTTTTTTTAAATTTTTTTTAAGATTTTATTTATTTACCAGCTAGAGAGAGAGTGAGTGAGCACAGGCAGACAGAGAGGCAGGCAGAGGCAGAGGGAGAAGCAGGCTCCCCGCCGAGCAAGGAGCCTGATGTGGGACTCCATCCCAGGATGCTGGGATCATGACCTGAGCCGAAGGCAGCCGCCTAACCAACTGAGCCACCCAGGTGTCCCTATTAATGATATTTCAAGAATTTAGCTAAATCATGTTAATTGCTATCAGTAGCCTGGAATATTTTCACACTGTGTCATCTCCTTTCTTGGCTTCTTAATTTTGCCTTATCTTTTCCATTGTTTCATGTCCATCTTCAAATAATTTTTTAAAGAGAATAAATTTTCAGGCCCCTCTTATTCCTGATGTTGTATTTCTTTACTTCCCCACATAAATGACGGTTAGTGTGAATGTGAATGTGTCAGTTAGCAGTTGTTGCCTAAAAAGCTGTGCCAAAAATTAATGGCTTAAAACAATAATCATTTATTTAGCTTACAACTGTGTAGGCTGGCAATTTGGGCTGAGTTCTGCTGGGAAGTTCTTCTGGTCTAGAGTGGTCTCAAGCATCTGTGGTGAGCAGCTAGCTAGGTTGGCCATGTGCCATCCTCATCGGGAATGGCTCTGTCTACATGGATCCTCATCCTACAATAGGCTGGCTCAGACTTGTTCATATGGCAGCTGTGCAGGTTTTCCAAGAGCAAACATAGAACCATGCAATACTTCTTAAGATCTAGGCCTGGAACTGGTTCAGCGTGACTTCTAACATGTTCTATTTCCCAAAGCAAGTGGCTGAGCCCATCAGCTCATATTGAAGAGATAGGGAAATACACTTCTTGATGGAAAATGTGAAAAATCACATTGCAAAGAAGGATTCATAAACAATGGGATACTCATTGCCATTTTAGCAAGTGTCTAGTATAATATATTCATTTCTGACATGATTCCTTAAAAGCTCAGATCTTATTTATATGCTGGCATTTAGTGAATTATCTTATTCTATTTCATTTATGTTTACATATATTTGGTATTTATTTTTTTCCTCTAAATTCCAGAATTGTTTCCTCAGCTTTTCAGGTTTGTCCTTGATATAATGGAGTACATTTCTGTAGCATTGGATTTGCCCCATTAATATTTGTAATTGTTTTGTTGAGTGATTTTGCCATAAGCTCTTTCTTGAACGTCTCTTCTTTCACTTCATCCTGGAGATAGATATGTGTATTATATATATATACTCTGCCCTCACTTATGGTTGGGGAATTTTGTTCTGGACTGTCTGATTATTTCTAGAGACAATGCGTAAACTCTGAGTATCCTCTTTTCTTTGTTTTATAGATTTTTAAAATAATAATTTTATATTTATTTTTTCTGTATTAATAATAAGAAAAGCAAGCTTTCTCTAGAATCAGTTTTTTCCTTTTTTCTCTTTTTTGGCTCTTTTTAAAAAATTTATTTTTATTTATTTATTTGAAAGAGAGAGGGACAGGAGAATGTGAGTGGAGAGGAGCAGAGGGAGAGGGATAAGCAGACTCTGCATTGAGGATGAAGCCTGAGGCGGGGCGGGATCCCAGGACCCTGAGATCATGACCTGAGCCAAATTCAAGAGTTATACACTTAAGTGAGACATCAAGTGCCCCTTTTTGGCTCTTTTAAAAGTTAACTGTTGGGACGCCTGGGTGGCTCAGTTGGTTAAGCAGCTGCCTTCGGCTCCGGTCATGATCCCAGTGTCCTGGGATCGAGTCCCACATCAGGCTCCTTCCTCGGCAGGGAGCCTGCTTCTCCCTCTGCCTCTGCCTGCCTCTCTGTCTGCCTGTGCTCTCTCTCTCTCTCTAACAAATAAATAAATTAAAAAAAAAAAAAAGTTAAGTGTTGAACATCACTTAAGTGATATATTCACATGCTAAAATATTAAGCAGCAAAGAATGGTTTTAAAATAAAAAGTCATCTTTTGCCCAGCAACCTAACCCCTTGCTGGGGGGTAAAAGCCATCAATAGTTGCAGTGGTATCCACCAGAAATATTTTGTTTTAAAGATTTTACTTATTTATCCAACAGACAGAGATCACAAGTAGGCAGAGAGGCAGAGAGAGAGGAGGAAGCAGGCTGTCCGCAGAGCAGAGAGCCCGATGCGGGGCTCGATCCCACGACCCTGGGATCATGACCCAAGCCAAAGGCAGCGGCATTAACCCACTGAGCCACCCAGGCGCCCCCACCAGAAATATTTGTTTGCATACATAGAGCATATACTCATATTTAGCTCAAATGAGATAATGTATTCACATTATTCAACACCTTTTTGTTTTGTCACTTGATAATATATTTTGAAAGTGTTCCTATGTCAGTATATATGAAATTATCACATTTGTTTTTAACAGTTCCATAGAATTCTGTTATATGAATCAATCATAATATAGCTATATATTCCCCTACCGTCAAAGTTTTAAGTATTTTTAAGGTGTTGTTAGCATGATTTTTTTCCTATTACATAAATCTTGCAATGAATACCAACATATTTTTCTGCATGTATGTATGTATGTACGTTTCTAGATACATTTCTAAGAAAGCAGTTTCTAGGGAAGACCACATGTATTTTACATTTTGGTAGATATTGGCAAATTGCCTTTGAAAAAGTGGCACCAAGGGACATCTGGGTGGCTCTGTCTGGTAAGGGTCTGCCTTTAGCTCAGGTCATGATCCCAGGGTCATAACCCAGGGTTATGGGATGAAGTCCTGCATTGGGCTTCTTGCTCCCTGGGGAACCTGTTTCTCTCTCTGCTTGCTGCTCCCCCTAGCTTGTGATCTTTTGCTCTCTGACAAATAAATAAATAAAATCTTTAAAAAATATGTGGCACCAACTCCCAATCTCACCAAAATTAATCACCACACCTCTTTCTCCACTTGTTTTTTTGTTTTTTTTTTTTGTTAATATTTAGGTTTATCATTTAAGATTGCCAATATGATGGGTATTGGTATCTCAGTGTTGTTTTCTTGGCATCTATATATGACTATTTATTTGTATTTGTATCTATTGTTTTGAGAATTGCTTTGTATATGCTTTATCCTTTCCTTTTATTTAAATTGGGTTATCTTTTTTCGTATTGGTTTTTTTTTAATTTATTTGACAGAGAGAGACACAGCAAGAGAGGGAACACAAGCAGGGGGAGTGGGAGAGGGGGAAGCAGGCTCCCACTGAGCAGAGAGCCTGATGCAGGACTCGATCCCAGGACCCTGGGATCATAACCCGAGCCGAAGGCAGAGGCTTAAGGACTGAGCCACCCAGGCGCCCCTCTTATTGATTTTTAAGAACTTGTTCATAAGCAGCATAAAATGGTGGTTTTAAACAGGGCCTCTTTTGTTAGTCTTCATGGTTTCATGTCCTGATTTCATCATTAGGCGTTTGACTGGATACAGGTTTTGTAATCTTTTAGCACCTCGGTTCCATCATCTATAAAGTATGGACAATAAGAGTATCTACTATTTAGGTTTGCTTGAGAATTAAAATAGATAATTTGTATAAAGTACTTATCATAATACTTGATTTATAGTTAGTGTGAAATAGGTGTTACAATAATAAAATGACCTTTAAAATGCTGGCGCAGTATCTATCATGTGCATTGCAAAAGTACTTTCCCAGTTTTTAAATTTATCTTTAAATATATACATATTTAAAGATTTTATTTGTTTACTTGACAGAGAGAAGAGAAACAGAGAGAGCCAGAGAGTGAGCACAAGCAGTAGGAGCAGGAGAGGGAGAAGCAGGCTCCTCACTGAGCAGCAAGCCCCAGGCAGGGCTTGATCCCAGGACCCTGGAATCATGACCCAAGCCAAAGGCAGATGCTTAATGGCTGAGCCACCCAGGTACCCCTAATTTGTCTTTAATTTTAAAGGTATTCTTAGTTCAAGATTATTTTTAAAAATCCAATGGCAAATTTTTCTAATAATTTTAGGGCTTTGTGTTTTACTTTTAAACCATCAATTTATCTGAAATATATTTTGGTATGAAGCTTGGAGTATTGATCCAACTCTATTTTATTTCCAAATGGTAAGTCAATTGTCCCAATACTTTTCATTTATGATAAAATATCCTTACTTTATCATATTCCAAATTCCTACATAATTTTAAGGTCATTTATGGACTCTCTAGATTCTTCCACTGATTTTTCTATTTCTTCTCCTAAGCCACGTTACTTTTAATTGCTATAGCTTATATTTTCAATAAATACAGTAAGTTTATCCCCTTTCATTACCTGTACTTTTCGCTATTTTCCAGGTTAAATATATATATAGCTATTTATTAGTGAGATTTCATATAATTTTTTTTGAGATTTCATATAATTTTAAATGATTTTCATTAAAGATTGAATAACGTAAGTGGATATTCTACTATAAGTAATAAGTGGTTGCTAAATGAACACTTGAACCCCCACCAGCCTGAGAGAATACTTAGAAGGAGCACCTGAGGGAACTTACATATGGTGTAAGTAAGCACATGTATTACAATGGATTGTTTAGCTTTCCCTGTTTTTGAACTGTGCATAAATTATTGAATGATCTCTTCTTGATGTTTTGTTTTTGCACAATATTAAATTCTTAGCTATTCATCTACGTTAACTTCTTTTTACTGCTTGTATTCCATTACACAAATATGCCAGAATTTATTTGTACATTCCACTGGTAGGGGCACCTGGGTGGCTTAGTGGGTTAAGGCCTCTGCCTTCGGCTCAGGTCATGATCCTGGGGTCCTGGGATCGAGCCCCGCATCAGGCTCTCTGCTCAGTGGGGAGCCTGCTTCCCCCTCTCTCTCTGCCTGCCTCTCTGCCTACTTGTGATCTCTGTCTGTCAAATAAATAAAATCTTTAAAAAAAATTAAAATTATACATTCCATTTGTAGATATTTGGGTTGTTTCCAGTCTTAAAAAAAAGGTTTTGTTATTCACATCACTGCTATGAACATTCTTGAATGTTCATTCATGTACATTTTTACATACATACACTTTACATGCATACATTTTTCATGTATGTAAAATTTTTTACGGAGTGGAATTGCAGGGTATCACGCATGCACATCTTCCTTCTTGTTAGCTATTGCCAAATAGTTTTCGTAAATAGTTGAATTAATGTGTAATCCCATCATCAGTTTATAATTTTTTCAGGTTTCCTTTCTTCTTAATTCCTAAATGCCCATCTCTCTACAACAACCACTATTGCTTCCTTTTTTTTTTTTTCTTAAACTTAGAACCACATTAACAAAAAAAAATTGAGGGAGAATTGCTATCTTTATACTATCTTTATACTGTAGTATAAAGATAGCAATTCTCCCTCAATTTTTTTTACTATACTTTATACTATAGTATAAAGATAGCAAAGATTTATTTATTTATTTATTTATTTTTACTTTATTTAAGCTTTATTTAAACATATGATGTAACCCCACCACCCTCACCCAACCCCTCTTCCCCCCACCCCCCTCAGTTTGTTTTATGACATTAAGAGTCTCTTTTGGTTTTTCTCCCTCCCGATCCCATCTTCTTTCATTTTTACTTTTCCTACCACCTTAACTCCCACCCCCGTTGCATCTCCACTTCCTCATATCAGGGAGATCATGTGGTAGTTGTCTTTCTCCAGTTGACTTATTTCGCTAAGCATAATACGCTCTAGTTCCATCCATGTCGTCGCAAATGGTAAGATTTCATTTCTTTTGATGGCTGCATAGTATTCCATCGTATATATATACCACATCTTCTTTATCCATTCATCTGTTGATTGAAAAAAGATTTATTTTTTAAATGCTAATACAATGGATATCTTTACACCTATTCAAAATGAAGTTTTGAATAGGTGTAAAGAGAGTTTTAAAATTGTCTGTAGTTTCTTGCTAGACATTAATGGTTTCTTTAGTTTTTTTTTTTTTTTAAAGATTTTATTTATTTATTTGTCAGAGAGAGAGAGAGCATATGAGCACAGGCAGACAGAGTGGTAGACAGAGGCAGAGGGAGAAGCAGGTTCCCTGCTGAGCAAGGAGCTCAGCACGCTGGGATCATGACCTGAGCCAAAGGCAGCCGCTTAACCAACTGAGCCACCCAGGCTTCCCTCTTTAGGTTTTTATTATGAACATTTTTAGCCATATAAACAAGAGTAATATGTGTTATATTACATTTGCTGAGCCATTTGAAATTAGACTGTGTATATCATGACACTCTCCCCCTAAGTACTTTGGCCTAATTCCCCTAAGAATAGAAATGGTCTCTTACATTAGCTCAAATCATTATCTTACTTAAAAGAATTAAACATAATTCCCTATTATGAGTTAGTTCATTTTCATGTTTTCCTAGTTACCCCCAAAATGTCTTTTAGAGCTCTTTCTTTTTTTTTTTTCAAAAAAGCATTGAATCAAGGTTCATGCATTTGCATATTAGATTTTGTTGTATATTTATAATCCTCTTTTTCAAAATAAAACCCTTTTATATTTAATGATCTTTCTTTGAATTTTTATTACAGATATTTTCACACCATAAAGGTACATGGATTAAGAAGTGAACCTGCATGTACCCATTACCTAGTTTTAACAATTATCAGTATTTTGCCAATCTTGTTTGCTCTATTCATGTCTTCACACCTTGAACAGTCTTTTCCTTGCTGATAGCTTTCAAAACAATTCCCAGATATCATATCAATATATCAATTCACACTTAAGTAATTTATGATGTACCTCTCACTGATAAGAACCTTCCCTGTGTAACCACCATGCCATTGTCACATTTAAGAGAAATAACAAGTTCTTAGCATTATCTCATTTCCTTTCCATATTCAGATTCACCTGATTGTCTCAAATTTTCTTCTGTAGTGGGTTGCTTAAATTGGGACCCTAAGAAAGGCCCACACCCTGCATTTAGTTGTATTATTCTATAGGAGATTCAGGCTGAATACTGATTGCAAATGCCAGCTGAAATGTTTATTTTCTCTATTTTTAATATCAGAGTATTCTTTTTCTCCCCTTTGGATTCAATTTTAGTATTATTTTTTGAATGTGCAAAACATTTCCCTGTTCAAGAATCTAGAGTATGTTGGGGCGCCTGGGTGGCTCAGTGGGTTAAAGCCTCTGCCTTCGGCTCAGGTCATGATCCCAAGGTCTTGGGATGGAGCCAGCAGCGGGCTCTCTGCTCAGCAGGGAGCCTGCTTCCTTCTCTTTCTGCCTGCCTCTCTGCCTACTTGTGATCTCTGTCTGTCAAATAAATAAAAAAATAAAATCTTTAAAAAAAAAAAAGAATCTAGAGTATGTCAAACTGAACACTCAGAAATTTTTTGCTTCCATCCTCCTCCCTACATTCTGTTCCTATTCCCGTTAACTCTGATTTCTATAGGTGACCATTTTTTGTACTAGTTGGGGCTTCTTCTTCCAGTATTTCTTTTGATAAAAATAATCTTGTGTATATGTGTGTGTGTCTGTCTGTCTGTGTATTTCCTCTTTTTCCTTACACAAAAGGTATATTCTATGTACTGTTTTGAAGCCTGAATTTGTCACTTAACAGTATGTCTTGGTGATCATTCTCTATCAGTACATAAAGTCTCCTCATTCTTTTTGAATGGTGGCAGAGCATTTCTTACAAAGGAGTTGCCTTGGTTTGTTTGCCAGTCCTCTGGATAATCTTGAGCACCTATTGTCCAGTACTTGTAGAGCATCCTCTAGGTAGAGTCCGAGATGTGGGATTGATGGGTCAAAAGGAAAAAGCTTATGTAATTTTCTTAGATATTGTTGTCATAACATAACATCTATTTTTTTTCCAGCTATATTTTCTATCAGGCCAGATTTCAGCATTTTTCAAAGCCAGGCTTTTGGTTACTTTCACTGTCTGCTTGTGCTGTGGTTCAATTTATCACAGACATTCAGTTAAAGGGCAAATAGATCCACGCTGCTGATGGTTTAAATTCTTCTTTCTGGCAGGTTTTTACTTTCTTTATTGGGGTGGTATGTTTCTCTCTCACTCCCAATATTGGGCCCTGAATGTTGTGTGTGGTAGTCTGTAATTCCTAGAATGCACTGCTATCTGGGGTCTCTTTGCCTCTCTGTTCCTGCTAATGGCACTTTTCTCATAGAACTTCCACTGCCCTAGAAATAAAATTTACTCAAACATGTATTGCCTTAACTCTTGTTCAGGTTATTTCTGGCTATTACAGTCTTACCTACCCTGGATGTAAAAAAAAAAAAATGCACTTGGGGAATGTGTCAAGGTTACTATTCTGCTGTCATTACAGAATAGTTAGGCATGGTGACAGGCGATAGAGGGGGATTGCTCTTCAATTTTCAGTTCTATTGTTATTAATTTTTAGATGGAGTTTATCTGGATTATATCTATTTTTTCCCAGATTCATGATTTGCCTTTTAGACAAAGATTTTGTGATAGTGTGATTTTTCACCATTTGCTATATTTTTATTGGCATTTCAGTGAGAAGTTAAACAGGAAAGCATGTATTGAAGCTGCTAGTCAAATCTAATTTTAAAAGCAGAAAACTCATTTTTTTCAGTATTGTATCTGTCAGCTGTTGCTGCTTAACAAACTACCTCCAAATTAATTGGCTTACAATAATAATAATAATAATAATTAATTTATTCTTCCTCATTTGTGGTTTGGTTGAACACCAACTAGTTTAGGTTGGGTTTAGCTGGGGAGATGATTTACTTGTCAGTCTTACTGGGTTTAGTTTCACACTGTGGATTGGGCTCAGGTCTGCTCTAACTATATTAGAGATAGCTAGGAAGGCTTTTTTACGGTGATGAAAGAAAGGCAAGAGAGAATGGAAGCATGTGTTTCCTCTTAATGCCCAAGTTTGAAAATGGCACCCTATCACCTAGGCCCAATTTCATTTGCCAAAGCAAATCAGATGACTGAGGCCAAATTCAAGGAACAAAGAAATCTGTTCCACATCCACTGAAAAGGAGTATAGAATCCCTTGTACTATAGTACTATGCCATATCCTTCCCACAGATTGTTTATCTCTCCCATTTCCCCCAACTCTTCAACAAGATAAATTTCCTTCTCTTATTTCAAAGTGAGGAAACTGAGCTTGAGGGCTTTTCAAGGACTTCCTTGCCACTGAACACCTTGTAAAGAATTTCACTGGGATTTTGAACTAGGTCTCTCTATCCAGCAAGTCTATGCTTTGCCAACTCTACTCCTCCAAATTCAATTTCTTCCCAAACCCCACAGTTGTTCAGCACTCTGTAAACACATAGTGCTCATAGAAGAAAATCACAGACAGAAGCAGAAGTTATAAACCATCTGACATTTGAGAAGCTACCATCAACTACTCCCTAATATAGGAGGGTGAAAGATGATGCATTCCAGGGAAGTATTGTGATTTCGTTAACAGGAGGGGAGTTTATGCCAGATACCACTTAAAGCCTCCAGGTAACCTTGTAACTTGGTGTTGGCTGGATCACAGGGGTTTGGAAGCATGATGTGGAAAAGACCCCAAGAAAAGCAACTCAAGCCACACCTGTTGTCCCATGGTTGACATTCGACATCTGCTGCACAGAGCAGGTTAGCAAAGGGAGAACCTTAGCTTTGGAGGCACATATAATCATGAGTCATACAGTCATTAACGTGCAAACCTCAGGCAGGGAGCTCACATTTTGTGTGAGAGAAGGGTTTTTGTTAGTCATAAGCGCTCCCCTACTGGGTCTGGAATTGCTCTCTGCACCAAAAATGCCTGACTTCATTTTCTTTGAATTTAAAAGGACCTTCACAAACATTTTGGCTTAAATATACAGGAAAGTTTTTTTTTTTTTTTTTATAAAGGAAAAGAAATTAGATTAGAAAAAAAGATTAGTAGAATGGTATTGAAGATAGTTTCATTGAAAGTGCTTCCAATGAAAATCGAATTAAAAAATATTAAGAATACGCTGTGTTTCCAGTCCACTCCTTATATCTCTTTCTCAGATACAATATTGTTTCCATATAGAAGAACAAAGGAAAGGAAGCCCAACAGATGCAGATTACTTATACTTTGGAAGAGAAACTAAAATGGAAGTTTCTTTTAAAATGATGTGACTAAAATAAACTTTAAAAATTAATTCATGTTCTTCAATAGCATAAAGTATTTTAAGCACCTCTGAAAAAGGAGGATTCAGAGTTTGGGATTCAAATAGTAAGCCTGACAGTACATTAGGGGTTAATCTGTTCCCTGCTATTTTTTCTCAGTTTTACTTGAGCTTCACATTAGTTGTAACTGTGCTGGACAGATATCTGGAGTTGGTCACTTTGTCCCTGTAAGAAGATCAACTTTGCTATTTGTCCCTACTGGGCACAGCAGAAGCAACTAGGGGCTAGTTCGCCCATGTGGGTATCTAACTGAGGCTTTCTTGCTGTTCCAGCCAGAAGCATTGTAAAAGCATTAAAAGTTGGGAAGTGAGCTCCATGATTAACGGCAAAATCTAACTTTCCTACCAAGAGGATGGAACTTTAGATATTTCATTGGAGAGGATAATCTTTACTGGATTATTACTAGGGGGAGAAATAAGTTTCTAAAAAAGAATCATTTTGAAAGAAGGTGAAGCCATCTTGGGACCTCTATACATCTTTTCTGATTTTTGTCCCAATTGAGTTCTCCAGTCCATGAGTATTCAAGGAAACTTCATCTAGTGACAGTGTTTGCCATTCCCGTGGCTGCATGACAGGTAATGATGTCTTAATCAGGGAAGACCCTCCCTCAATCTTAATGCTAAGCCTCAGAACACAGACCATACATATGTTTTGATCTCTACACCTAAGCTTCTCTCTTGAAGGTTTTTTTTGTAATGGACGATGAGTCAGAGGGCATTTTGGTGGTTATTTTTTGGATAAGCATAAGCAACTCATCTGAGTAGCAATATCCAAAAGTCTTCACTAAGTTCTTTTCAGAGCCAGCCAGGGACAAACTAAAATCTGTAAAATGCATTCTTGCTAGGATTGCATTGCCAGTTCTTTGTCTTGTCCCCCACCATGAGACCTTTGAGGTTGCTACCTGCTCCTACCCCCATAAGGTCTCCCTTGCCCCATCAAAGTTTGATCTCAGGTAAGAATCCTAAATTGAATCCCACCAAGGTATAAGCAACTGGCAGGAGGAAAAAATGCCTTTTACAAACATGAATGTATATTATGAGGCAACAAAGTTACAGATTGTGGTAGCTTTCAGCTGGGGGTATGTGGACCCCAAGATTCCATGTAGATAGTTAGGGAGATAGCTTTAAGCTATTTTCAATATTTAAGAGACACTTACCCATGAGACAGTCATCTAGCAGATAAATCAAGTTTCTTTGAACTTTAATTCTATCAACTTGATGCAATAATTTGAGTTAACATGTGCTGAAGAATAATTTATAAATACCAAATATTTGTTATTCAAAAATCCATCAAAGATGTGATTCATGGAAGAGATTAAAACTCAGTTTGAAGAGTGAGAAGTTTGGAATCCTGGATTTTAAAAAAAGATTTAATAGCAATGTTTCTGATTTCAGCTTGGGACTGTGATAAAGGAGAGAAGGATGAGCAGAAAAAAGAACTATCGCAGAACGAGCATGTGCTGAGGGTCTGGCTAGACACAGCTGCTCACTAGGCTGTGGGGATCTTCATGTCAGGACTGTGTCTTCATCCAGTCAGTGCCTAGTGTCTCACGTAGTAGTAAGTCTGTGGAAGGGACTTCATAAAAACATTTATGGAATGGGATGGAAGATGAAAGAGCTTAAGTCACCTGTAGGCACACATGTGGAACTAACACTGAAATCTAGATCTGCCTCAACGAATTTCATTTGTTTTTCAGCTTCACCATGAATTTTTATCAGTGGGGTGAAGAAGAATCTTGCTAGCTGTTCTGAAGTCATCCACACAGAAAATCGCATACTCTCTCTTGTAGATGAACCACCTATCTATCTGCCCATCTTGGAGTTATGGCTCTTCCTGATGTGGGTATCTGTGCTGAATTGGACAACTGTCCACTGTGCACCATACCAATCATATCACTCCAAACAAAGAGGAGCATCAGAAATGAGTGGCCAGGCTTGGTTTGTTAAACCCTGTGGCTGGTTGGGTACAGAAGCCTGTGTGCAGGATGTGCAGAAACCTTCAAAGCCTGGCTTTGAGCTGTCTGTTCCACCCAGCTGGCTTCTGTTCTGCCTCGGGTCTTGCTCTTGCGTGTGCTGCCCTTCGGGGCTTGCATACTAAGCTGGATCTGCCCGCAAGTGAAAGGCTCAAGGATGGGCACAGCAGGACTAGATGCAGGGGGGAAAAAGCAGCCCACTGGCAGCACTGGCAGCATGAACCTGGAGAAAAGACTCCTTTTCAATATCATTGTCTGCTTCTGTCAATCAGCCTCAGAATTCCTCTGCAGGGCTGGGATGCCACAGCTCAGAGAAAAAGGATGACTGGGGGGGATGCACACACCTGTACAAATACAAATCACACTTAATGCAGACAGACATGCAGGGAAGGAGTGGGAGACAGAGAGAGAGCCGTGTGGTGATCAAATCTGGTGAGTTGAGGATGAGAGATCTCTCCTTTCAGGGCTGTAGTATTTTAATTTCAATAAACATTTACTGACAACCCACTCCTGCAGAGCACTGTAACAAGCATTCTGTGGGCTCCAAGTGGAGTACAAAGGTCCTTTAGACAAGTTGTCGCCCTTGCGATCTAGGGGTAGAAGCAAAAACCCAAACCAAACAAAAAACAAAAACAAAAATGAAAACAAAACTGGAAACTCTCTACCCCCAGGCTCCAATGTTGAGAATTTCCGGGCTCTTTCACAAACATCTCATTTAGCCCTGTTTGCTTGCGAGGCAAGGGAGGCAAGTGTTATCTGCATTTTACAGATGAGAACAAAGGCCTCTTGGAAGAATGTGCAGATCCAGCAAGTGGGCAGCCACAGAATCCAGGTCATCGAACTCCCAAACTTCTGTTTCAGAGCTTTCGCCACAGTATGACACTGCTTCTTTGTAAAAGCTTGCTTAGAATACAGCACTGTGTTAGGAGAGCACAAAGAAAAAAAATGATTCATTCTTCCTAGACCAAGGGAGATAGAGGCTCAGGCTTCTCAAAAGAAGCAATTTTCCATAGGTTGAGGAAACACAGGTTGTAGGAGGCAGAAAGACGCATCCGTTTGGATGGGAAGGTAGGCAACCTTCCCATGCAGGGCAATGGTGAAGAGGCCGTCTCTCTCATGCGAGCTACAAAATGATCAGATCTAGGTCCAACAGAAAACAGCCTGAGACAAGAGAACTCTGCCTCCAGCTTGCTGCCTGGGCTTCTATTTCCTGTGTGAGGACGCACCTGTATCTTAGAAAGTGGACATGGGCCATGATGACCCCTCTTCATTACCCGTAATCCTCCTCTAATCTCGGGACTTTGCTGGCCTCAATGTGAAGATCCTGTCAATACACTACAGAACTTACGTGTATTGATCATCTAAGGGATGTGTGTATGGGATTCAGGATGTTTTTTTTTTTTAAAGATTTTATTTATTTATTTGACAGAGATCACAAGTAGGCAGAGAGGCAGGCAGAGAGAGAGGAGGAAGCAGGCTCCCCGCTGAGCAGAGAGCCCGATGTGGGGCTTGATCCCAGGACCCTGAGATCATGACCTGAGCCGAAGGCAGAGGCTTTAACCCACTGAGCAACCCAGGCGCCCCTGTTGTTTTGTTTTTAAAAAATGCTCCTAACTTCCTGTGTGACTTAGAGGGTGCTGTCTGGCTCTCTGATCCTATTCTTTATCCATGAGATGAAGGGAATCCTATCAGTTATGCAGGTTGCTATGGGGACCAAGTGAACTGATTTTTTAAAAACTTTTAACTCCAGTAGAGTTAACATACAGCGTTATATTAGTTTCAGGTGTACAATACAGTGATTCAACAGTTCCATACGTCGCCCAGTTCTCATCGCAAGTGAGCTCCTAATCCCCATCCCACCACTGACCTCCCCTCTAGTGACCATCAGTTTGTTCTTTGTAGTTAAGAGTTTATTTTTCAGTTTGTCTCTTCTTTTTTCACTTTGTCTGAGTGAACTGCTTTTTGTGAAGCATATATCACAGTGCCTGGCATATAGCTGTTTATAAATAGGAGTGATGACTACTACTTTTCAACATGAGAAAAGGAGATAGGTGAAGGTCTATATGTGCTGACCCCATGTCTCCCTCCTTCCAGCCAGATGTGGCCCCTGCAAGGCCAATGAGACAGGCTGAATGGCCACCATTGTCATAGCCAGGTGGGTCCCTCAAAATGGCTGCTGAGGCCCCTGTTTCATAGGTTCATGGGGAAGAGGAAGAGGGAGCAATCAGAGTTCAGTATCTGATCTGGCTGAAGGAATGGATCTTACTGTGTTTTCAAAGCCGTGGCTTTGGTTTCAGTGGTTCGGCTTGTCGGTGAGACATAATAAACAGGCAGGTGATACTCCAGATGTGATGAGGGACTCCTCTATGATACTCCTGACCACTCAGCTATGAGAAGACTCCAGACAGCAGCTGAGGGTGGGCAGGGACTGGGATCATAGCAAAGCCAAAAGAGTTGGTGCTCACACAGGAATGGCCAAGGGGAATAAGACATCTATTTTCATCTTCAGGACAATGGTGGCATGGTCAGGGAAAAGTATGGCTCTGGGATGACTTGGGTATCCATGACTCACTTCTGTCTTATTTAATTGTGCTGTCTTTGGCAGCACAATTAAATCCAGAGTCGTGTGAATGGTGTGGCTGAGACTGCATGGGAGATTGTGGTTTTATAGAGATGGACCTAGGGTTTAGGGTTTAGGACCTAGGTGGACTGGTCTGGGACTGAGCAGGGTTGGAGAAAACAGGAGCGGAGGCCCACATGGAAGTCTCAGCAACTGGTTGTTCTTTGCCCAAACTCCTCACTTCCTCTGGATTTTGTTGCTTTCACAATGGTCATCTGCCCCTTGTTAAAACAAACATCTTGACACTCCAATCATACTGTACTTACATTTCACAGTTATATTAGCTAAGTCTTCCATGTTTGTAGGAACTACTATCTTTTCCCTCAGCTAGGAAGGCTCTTGCATTTGGGGAGACTCTTCAGTGCAGAGGAGCAGTAAAAGGCAATGGAAAAAAGCACTAGTCAGAAAAGCATGTGTCTGGTTTACAAATGGGTGATATTTCCTAGAAGGTAGAAATCAGGGGGAAATGCTTGAGAATTTTAACTGTACTTCGAGCACTCAGGAACTCTGAATACATGTGGTTGACTTTGCAGAAGGTCAATTATATTTCCTGCAGAAGAAATGAAATTTGAACATTACTTGAACTGATGATATACAGGTAATGCAGGTAATAGGGATGTAACATCACAATTAATGCTGGAGTCTAGTTCAAAAGATGTGGTATTATCATTTCAGTGAAAGTACCGCTGGTAGTAGATAATGTGGACTGTGTTACTCAGCACCCATTCCAGGCCCCTTTAGCTTTCCCTAGAGACAGAAAAGCCAAAAACTACATTCCCCAGACTTCCTTGCAGGTAAGATTTTCATGTGGCCTAGATTTAGCCAGGCAGGTGTACCTGCCATAAGGCTGGAGGCAGATAAGAGCAATGTGAGGCACGGGCCATGCAGAAACAAATCTGATCTGCACTACACTGTGGCAGTGTTCCCCTCATTCAGCATTTTGTTCTTGTTCCATAGATGCAACCTATTCTCTTATTTCTTTGAGGTGATTGACAATATATATTTTATGGAAGCCTTTTTCTTTCTGCAGAGATTTTGTTTCTGAGTTGCCTTTTTCCTTTCTTTGTTTGGGCTCTTACATTTTATATTAGAGGTTTTCCTAGAGGAATGATGATTTTTGGTTGTGTTCACATATATGAGGAAAGAACTAAGAAACCTGAATAAGTGAGTTGGCTTGAAGACTGTAAGCACCACAGTGGTATGACTAGGGAATGTCTGGTGTCACTATCTTCAGGTCTTTTCTTGTGGGCTGGGCAGAGGGTAGAGGCATGGCTGCCTGTGTCTTGAGAGCAAAGAGAAGGAAGAGGGCTGGCCTCTGCATTCACTACGTGTAATTTCACCTGATTACCTACCTACTTTGGGTAGAGTTTCCCATGGTCATCTGTGCCAGCACAAGGGCTTTCTGCCCAACCTTCTCAGAAAGAAACATCCAGACTTCTCTCCAGGTGGGAAGTCATACTGTAATCTAGGGGGAGGATAGGATCTGGAGCAATACTTGATTCCCCAACCATCCTTTTGAATTTGGCTTCTCTCCCTTTTGGCCACTTCCAGAAATACTTAACGCTCACTGTGCTTGAGATTTTTGAGGATTCTGTTGCATTATTCAGGTTGGCCTTGAATTCCCTGTTTCCATTTTAAAATTCAAATTTCTCTAGTTTGCTAAATCAATTACCTCTAGACCATCTTCCCTTCACTTCGCAATTTTCAGCATTTCGTTTCTAGCCCCTCCCTGTTTTTCCCATCTTTGTGAAATTATGTCTTTAAGAAAACCCCTTGACTATATAACCTTAGTGGAGTTTCAGGAAAGGAGAAAAATCAGATATTTTCAACCTGCCATCTTTACATACGGCTTTCCATATATTTCTTTATATTCATTTCCCACCATTTTCTGATTCATTACATTAGTAGAAATAATCTTCTGCTCAATACATAAAGGTATTAAAAATTGTAAGCATCTTTTCATGCCATTATACTTCTGAAAACATTTTTATTGGCTATATATTTCAAAGCACAGATGTACCTAAATTTCCATACTTGAGTGGGGAATTTTAGATGTACAGATTTTAGTGATTCCTTCTCAAAGAGATCAAGCTGAAAACTCAGATTATCAGGCTTTTACTTTTCACTAGGGTTGTATATTTATATTGTTTTGATTGTTTCACTAATATGATGGATATCTTTATGCATGAGGGTTTTTTCATGCATTAGAATGATTTCTTTAGGCTAGATTCCCAGGAGTGGAATTGCTAGATCCCAAGCTATAAACATTTTTGAGGCTTTAGATTCTCACTGTCAAATTTTTTTCTAGAAGTTATAGCATATTGCCTAACACAGGGGAGTATTGGGTTGAGCTATGTTTGTGTACGCCCTTGGGAGAGGGCAGAATACACCCTTGGGAGTCAGCCAGCTCATCTCAGTAGCTGAGTATCCTTATATAACACCCACCATCTTTTAGCATTTCCTCCTCTGCCCACATATGTTGCTGACTCATTTGGTCATTATGACTGACCAATCCCAGACTTTACCCGATACCTGGAGTCTTGTGAGTCATGATTGGAGGAGCACTGATTATGGTCTTAACCCCAAAACCACATAGTTAGGGACAATTGTGAGAGACATCTCCCAGTTTTAGCAAATTATTCCGGACAGAAATCTGACGATAGTCCTGAAATGGGACTCTGAGGTCTTGTCACCATCAGAGCTCACCCTCAGGGTTTCCTGTCTTCTCTGCACTCCAGAGGTGGGGTCAGACTCATGCAAATGTGTGTCAGGGAGAAAAGGACCTGGTACTCAGTGGAAACTTGTGGGCATCCATTTCTCCTTGACCAATGGAGTATTTGTGATATGTCTATGTCATTTTCCTTAATAATGTATCTCTTATCACATGTGCAATTTTGCTTTAAGCAGATGTGTTAAACAAAATGGGCTTGAATGAACTTTAAGAGGAAAAAATGGGTTTGGGTACTTAAGCGAGGGCCACATCCTTTCCCATCCTGCAGGGTGAAGAATCTCTTAAGTAGAAATCTCCAGGGACCATAAACACTGATAGAAAAGGGGGACTGGGTCACAAGCACTTAAGTCAAAATGGCTTTATTATGCCCGGTATGTGTGTGTGTGTGTGTGTGTGTGTCTTGCTTTAGTATCTCAGAAATTACAGATCTTGGTTGTTATGTACCATTTTTCATAGATGGTACATCCTGTAGCAGCTGTGGGGGTGATGCTGTGGTGATGTCTGTGGGGTAGGGTCCTCCTGGGTGAGCCCAACATGGGCACCCCCATCATTAGGCTCTTTGACAGCAGCCTCTCAGGACCAACTCTTTGGTAGTCCTCAGGACCCCAGAAGCCTTCTGAAGGACAAATGCTTTGAACACATTTTTGAACAAAACAAGTTCACCTCCCAGATAGGACTTTGATTACTGAACATTGTAACTGCCTTGGTAATTTTCCTTAGTGCTTTATTGATGCATCTGTATGAAATGTCACGAAAGACAGCACCTGAAAGCTAAATATATTATAAGAAAGAGCTTGTCCTTTAGTGTTTGAGAGATTTAAATTCTGATTCATCTGTCTACTTCCCAGGGGTTTCCACATCTGATGTGGGAACGTGATACTTAGCTTGTAAGGTTGTCATGAGATTAAAATGACCCTTGTGAATGCATGTGGCATAGCGCCCGCCCACAGTCTGTGCTCTAAGTGTTAATCCCCTTCCTTCTTCTCAGGGGAGGAATGCCTTTGGAGGTGGTCCTGATTAGAGACCTTCCTGAATAACCCAGCAGTGACTCAGCCCCTGGAGATTTGCTCCCACCTGCTTCCACCTAATTCCACTCCAATAATTGATGTACCTTTGAGAACTTTCCTCTGCCATCTACTCCCATTTCACTAAGCAGTGGTTCTCAAAGGTGTGGTCCTTGGACCAAAAACATCAGCATCACCTAGGAAATTAGAGATGCATCTTCTCAGGCCTGACCCAGATCTACCGAATCAGGAACCTGACAATCTGTGTTTGAACAAACCTTATAGGTGATTCTGAGGCAGACTCAAGTTTGAAACCTTTGGTCTAAGGACTCCGGACTCTTGTTAATATGACCTCCTTTCACATTTGATCTGTTGTCTGGACCCTGCCCACCTGGTTTAAGACTGAGAAGTCAGCTGAAATCTCTACTCATGTCTCCAGCAGATGCTCCCCACCCTAATGGTGGAATCATTATCTTGTCCCTGTGATTGTGTCTCACCTGTGCATGCCCAGCACACCTGCAGTGCTCAGCACTTGGCAAAGCCTCAGCCTATGAGGAGGAAGCCCTGCTGTCAGTTCTCCCATGGCCCTGCATCTGGATTATGGGGCATACACTTTATTTTAGTTTTCCTTTTACTTTGGATTTTACATCATGTCAGTCCTTGAAATGATGTGTTTTGCCGAATGAAGAGAAAAAAAAAAAACGTCAAAAGTTGCTGAATACTTTAATAGCAATAAATGTTTTCCTTGATCAGAGGTTCAGAGCATATACCAGCTCTTGCCTCAGTTCCCATCTCCAAAATCCTGTCACCTCTTAAGTAACTGGGTGGGGGGGCAGTGGGGAATTCTCACAATGTCAAGCAGGGCAACAAAAATTGCTATAACTGTAATCTTTAAAGTTAGCATAGTGAATATTGTCATCAAATCCTCATTTCTGTACCTACCCTGTGTCCAGCACAGGTTTAGCACGGTGAGGGTTATTCAATAAATATCCATTCAACAGATGTGCTCAATCCGTATCTGGCCTCCAAGGAGTCTACAGGCCTGTTTCCATCAGCTGCTGGCATACTTTGAATGCTATTGAATTAGGACTTCCTTGAGTGGGCTTGTGTTTATCTTGCAAGGAGTTTTGCCAAGATGAAATTAGATTTTATAAGGTCCCGGATGGTTGGGAGAGCATAGCTGTGCTTTAATATTTCAGAGAGCAATTATGTTTGGCTTGATATCAAGATCATGTAAAATATACAACATATTCTTTGGGCAATATTTTGTTAGAGGTTATCAGACACGATGGTGAGGGGCCTCAGAAATTATTCTGATTTTAACAGTTGTTTTGGGTTTGGACAGAATTGGAAATGACTCAGTGGTCCCGGTAGAAATTGCTGTGGGTGGGAGGTCTGCTTTCCAAACGTAGAAACTTTGTGTTTGCTCTACCCTTGACCCTAGAGTGCTTGCTGAGGTCTTCCCAGGACATACCTCTTTACAGAATTTGTTAAGGAGCAGCAGAGTGCAGTGGTGAAGAGCACACACTCTGGAGCCAGACTGCTTGGGTTGGAACACTGCCTCTTCCTCCTTCCAGCCACGTGACCTTAGGCATGTGACCAAAGCCTTCTCTGCCTCAGCTTCTACAGCAGTAAAATGGAGACAGTAGGACTGACCTTATGGAGTTGTTGAGAGGATTAAAATAATTCATACATGTAAAGTGCTTGGAACACTTCTTGGCATGAAGAAAGCTCTCAATCATTGTTAACTATCACAATTAAATTCACGTTCAGTGGCAGAGTTACCCATTCTGAGAGACTTTACCTGATCACTCTATCCAAAGCAACCATCTATTACCCAATTTAGTCTTTATCACACTACCATTTTATGGTCTTAATGACATTTAGCACAATCTGGCATTATCTGACTTGAACATTTGTTCATCTGTTTATTTTATGTGTTTCACCAACCCCAGAACATGAAATAAGTTCCATAACACCAGGGATTGTGCTTGGTCACTGCTGAATCCTTAGCACCTAGAATCCTGCTGAGATCCCAACATTCTATAAAACATTACTAAATGGATTACAAGTTATAGAGCTAGTCTACTTCTTGCCAAACTCAGCTATTATTCTGCCACATGGTGGGCATGATCTGGGGACACCCAGACCCCTGAAATGCAGGTTTTCTCTTGTAATTCTTCAGGGCTGCTCTTTGGGAAACTCTGGAGTCTGGTTCATTCCAGCACCTTCTGAGGCCTGAGAGAGGAGCAAGGGGTCAGCAGGAGAATGGTTGATGTTGATGATTCTAGACCTCCTCAGATGAAAATGATTTGATCTTTCTAACCCTCCAAAAATAAAACACAAAATAAGGAGTTTATGTTTATATTGAAGAGGCTTGGCTGTCCTCATGCAAACTCAGGAGATTGGTACAATTGGCCACACTGCCCACACTGCCTTTTCCATAGATGATTGGTCACCCCTGCCATGAAGTTTTGTTAGTTCAGCTCTAACATGGATCACAAAGATCCTTCACATGAGAAAAGTCCCATATCTCTTTGCCAAGCTTGGCCAAGAATGCATAACATTTGGATGTCCAAATCTCTTAACTCTCAGTGTTGTTGAGCTTCTCTATTTATATACAGGCACATGCATTAGGATACAGCCAGTCTGGAATCACCAGATCAGACACTGCTGGTTCAGGTACTTTATGGCTCAATGTCACACTTGCCTTGCAGGTTTTGTGTTGGTTTCTGTTCCAATCCTCCTGTATTAGTCAGGATAGGAGAAGCTATGCTGTAGGAACAAATAGCTCTGAAGTCTCAGGGACTTAATGCAGCAGAAGTTTATTTATAGTTCTTAAAAATTCTGGTGATTCTCCAGGGGAGCCAGGGAGCCAGGGTGATTCTCCAAGTGGTGACTTAGTGAATCATGTTGCTCTGAACATGAGACCTCCTCTCTATGATCACCAGAGGAGGGGATGAGGGAGACTGAAGCCTGTGTATAGGCTTGTCCACTTCAGCATGAAGCAATGCATTTCCTCTTTGCACCCCTTTCAGTGACCAGAACAAGACCCCTCAAAGTATGATCTTCCATATACTCAGGAGGGGGAGAAGAAGTGAGGATTGTTGTATACCTCCCAAAAGACTCTGTTTTTCAGAAAAACTGAGGCTATTTATTTTGTACTAGTCAAAGGGACATTACTCCAGCAATTAAAAATAAATTTGCTTCCTGTGCCAAGAGTGTAGCACAACTTGAGTCTTCTCTGTCTAAAGAAGAAAAATAAGCTCACCTACTTCATATTTAGTGGGGGCATCTTCCTGGTAGGATGACTGCTAGACTATGACCCAATAATGCATAGGATTTGGTTGGAAGAAAAAAGTAATGTTTCAAGGTCTTGGGACATATAACCAGTGACTTAGAAACAGGGATGATTATGAATAGTACCATTAGCATGAAATTAGAAAACCATTCAGACATGAGAGTCTTTGAGAGAGATGTTAACCACCTCTAAGACTTATTTCTAACTTCTCAGGATTTGTGATGAGATATAGAGATGAAATATTCAGGTCCTTGAAAAGAGTTGCCAGGCGTTTATCAATTTCTTCAAGGAAGGTCTGGGATGCCTACTGTGTTCCAGGCATTGAACTAGAAGGGAATATGTATATAAGAAAAACATGGTTAAAGGCTTCTGAAAACTCATGAGAAAACTCAAAGATACCAATTAACAAAATAATAATATTTATATAATTTAAGAATTATTGTCCAAGGTGAAGTGGTGACTTATGGATCAGAAAAGGCTTTAGGCAGCAGGAAGTATTTGAACTGAATCTGAATTAACCAGGTAGAGCATTCCAGGAGCTGAAAACACTGTATAGAGTCACAGAGGTGTCAAACAGGAAGGTATGTTTGGATTGGAGAATAAATATGTAATAATGTGTATAAGTAAGAATAAATGAGAATAAATATGTAATAAATATGTAAGTAAAGAAAGTGTGATTGGTGAATGAAATGGGGAGGGTAGGACATGAGATGTGGTTGGAGTGGTCATCTGGGGCCAGGCCACAGAGACTCTTTGCTATGTTAAAGAGCCTGGGCTTTATCCTGAGGACAGTACAATGCCTTTGGAGAGTTGTAAGCAGGAAGTGAAGGTTCTTATCAATCAGTGTTCTTTCTAGCCAGTAGAAGGGTCAGAATTCACAACACTGGAAGCAGGGAGACTGGAGAGAGGACTGATGAGCTGATCCAGGTGAGACTAGGGTAGGGTCCCATAGGGGTTAAGATAAGACCTAGTGAGTCCACATTGTTGTGGTAGAAGTAAAGAGATGACACATTTTACTTCTGATGCTGCTCACATTGGGGGCATGGAGAAAGCATTGTGGAGTAGGATGGATTAAGAGCTATATGACGTTTCCAACTCCAGGTTCACCAAATGTCATAGATGCTGTTGATGCCTTGTCTAGATACCATTTGTCATGCTGGGGTATAGGCTGTTGGAAGCTCACAGTTGTACCCTTTCTCCAGAGTGTTGTCTTCATTTGATGGGAGCTGCCTAGCTCTGGTACACATGCCCCACCCTGGGGAAGCCCACAGCCATGATGGACTTAAAGGGGGCACAAAAGGTTGACTGTAAAGGTGGGGACAACCTTGTATTATAGTTTACCTAGACCTCACCTGAGACCTTATCTTCTTTCCTCTGCCTTCTTCTGCTTCCCTCTCTCTGTTTCTCCTGAGAGTGCTTCCTAATACAGCACAGGCACTAGAATCAGCATGGGCACTTTTGTCAGACTCTGTGTTGAGGGAAAAGAACCAGAAATACCAGTAAATGGTGGCAATGGAAGATGAAATGGTGGGGGTGGGGAGAAAACCAACCAAACAGCTCTGAGGAATGAGAATTCAAAAACAGAGTCTGAAAGTATATTTGGAGACAAATGATGTAATGGAACAGAGGGAAGATACCCTCATGCTCTTGCCAAGCTCATGAATGATAATCTGAATTTTGGATTTTTCAAAATGAGTGTTTGTGTACTCTGCCCTTAGGGATATGGGCCACAGATGCCCCGTGAGGATCTTAAGTTCTACTGGGCTGAGTTCCAAACACCCTTTGTTAAAAATGTCCAGGATCAGGGTGCTGTGTGGTTCCGTTGATTAAGTCTCTGACTCTTGATTTTGGCTTGGATTGTGATCTCAGGGTTGCTAAATCAAGCCCCACATTGGGCTTTGTGCTTAGTGGGGAGTCTGCTTGAGGATTCTCTCTCTCCCACTCCCTCTGTCCCTTGCTTGTGTTTTCTCTCTCTCTCTCAAATTAAAAAAAAAAAAATCCCAGGGTTAGGAGGCACTGCTCATCTGTTTACAAAGCAGAAGTGGTAGGAGGTAGAAAGTGCTGTGAGGGTCTAAATTGTTGTTAGTCTCATCTTGTTTCAGTAGGGGCCACATGGCAATGAACCTGTAGTGGCTAGACCTTAATCATCTCATATGAAAAGAGAATGGTGGGACCGCATAATCTTACCTTCTCCCTGACTTTGATTCTATTCTATCATCTGAAATAGAATTGCAAATTCTAATAACATCTATCTCCTTTTGTTGCCTGGGTGGCTCCTCAGGCTGTGGGTTGCAGAAATAGATAAAATTTGCCCCTGGCACACTCTTCCCCCTTTCTAAGCCACCTTTACAAAGCCTTTGGCTCCCTTCTGTCCCCTTTATGTTGAATAACAACACTACCTGTGTGGGTAGAAGTCATTTTTAGCCTATCCAGGCGAAGGCTCCAAGTCCAGTCCTCCAATTGTTTTGCTGTCTGCTGTTCAAAGCGGCCCTTGCCATACTGAAGACTATGGTGGCCAGGAGCAAGCCCGGGCCAGCACCGGCAGTGGCATTTGCCACTACTCTCCTGCCATACTGAAAACGCATCAAGTTGCTGGCATGCAGAACAATACTCAGAGGGGCTGGCTGGGATTTTTATTTTCTACTTCCCCTTCCAAAAAGCTTTGCTTCATTTTGGCATGGAGACAAAACATAACTACCTCCCTTCAGCAACACTATAAAACCGTCTCTAGACAAAGCCTCCCTTGGTGCTTTAATCAGGCAGCTGTAA
This sequence comes from Taxidea taxus jeffersonii, assembly GCA_003697995.1. Taxonomy (NCBI): domain Eukaryota; kingdom Metazoa; phylum Chordata; class Mammalia; order Carnivora; family Mustelidae; genus Taxidea; species Taxidea taxus. Next base: position 22,838 of record RCUC01160667.1, on the reverse strand, counting down.
GGTACCAGGTCCAGGTCGATGCTGAGGGATTATGTGCAAGGATGGGGCAGTCCAGGTCACCTTAGATACTGTGGGTGGTTTCAACTTGTCATTTCAGCTCTTGGTCTTGTGGATGAACAGGCGGAGAGGGACTAAGGGAAAGGAAGTGGGGGACAGAGGGGTGAGAGAGTAGCAGGAGAAGGAGAGATGGAGATGGGAAAAGAAAGAACAAAGCCCTTGAGGGAGGGGAGGGGAAACAGAGAGGGAAATTAAAAAGAAAATTTGAGAGAGAGGCAGAGGCACACAGATCAGAAAAAAAAGAAGGGAGAAGCAAAGGAAGGAGGACAAGGGAAAAGGAGGGGAGAATTAGGCATATGGATGCATTCAGATATGAAGAAGAATCTTGCTCATTGCAAAGAGTTTTGGAAGAGGAATGGCTGTGGGCTGCAGCACAGTTGTATTGCGGAAGAGTGGTTAGGGGTAAGCAAGCAGTTTTGTGAAATCTGACATTTGGGCAGACTAGGACTGGAAGAAATGAGGGATGTAAGTAGTCTAGCTGGGTTTTGGCCTAGAGCACACTGGCTTCTTAGACTCTTGTCTTCCCAGCTCATCCTTACCTGCCCAGGGGCTGTCTTGTATTCTTGGGAGTTGTCTTCCTTTAAAAGGAGTGGGTCTTAGGATCATGACCTTCATCCTAACTCCTTTGAGTGCAACAGGAAAGGGGATGTTTTAGGAGCATCTTCAAGAATTTAGGGCACAATTTCTGCCTCTGTTCCTTGCCAGCTGTGTAGCATGAGGCAATTGCCTGAACTTTCTGAGCATAAATTCTCTTATGTTAAAAAGGGCATAATAGTAGTACCAATTGGGCAGTGTTTTTGTTCAGTATAGCAGGGTCCCTATGGCATTGTTTTCTCCCTTTTCCCCATGCAACTTTCCAATGGAGTTCCTGGAGTGATTGCAGTGATTGCGGAGTTTCTGTTTCTTCTCTACACAGCCTGATCCCCTGGGCTCCCAGGAATAAGTTCCACCTCCAGCACAGGTTGTGGCCTCCAGCCAGGCCCAGAGGCACCACCGCCTTGGAGGCTATGATGCTACAGTCAATCTTGGATTGGCCATTGTGAGGGTGCCAGGGCTTATGATGGGGTTTCATGCCCAGAAAATAATGTCACAGCTTCTCCAGTCCACAGTTTGCTTCTGGAAGCCTTGCACAGTTAGATTTTGGGGTGCTAGGCAGGCTAATGAGCCTTGGTGGTCAGAATGAAGCTGGGTGGATACTTCTACCAGACTCTGCAGGCTGGCTCCTAGCCACTGGCAGTGAGATGAAATTAAGGGAGCAAGTGCCTTCCCCATGTTGCAATCAGAGCTGGTTTTCTTCCTCACATCTTCCAACTGTTTTTTCAGAATTTTGGCTTACCATTCCTCATTTCCATTCTTCTGTCCTGGCTTGGGGCTTCTCATGGTCCTATGGTAGCCTGCCCTTAGGTCAATATCAGGCAGAGACCAGAGACTTGGCACTGCCAGACAGAGAACCCAACACCATGGTCCCATTTAGTGTCTAAATTAGGCAAAAAAGAGGCTCCAGACCAACATTCTCGCTGTCAATTGCTTTCCTAATACCTTTTACCAATCTCCATTAGGGGCCAGGCCCCATTCTACAGATGTCTCATGCATCCACACCACATCCCCCTTGAGCTGGCCGGTACGGACTGCTCCAGTTTTCAATGCAAATATGAGGAAACAAAGAGGCAAAGGACCTTGCTCATAAATGGTAGAACCAGGGTGGGATAGGATCTAGCCATCCAGACTCACAGACCTCGGGCTGCCAGGAGGAATCCCACAGAATGTTGGGTAGAGAATACTTGCAGGCCAGGGAAGGGAACCAGAGTCAAAGTGGATGGACAGAGAAATACTCCACTTGTCTTTGACAGAATGGTGGCAGATGGCCACCTCTGCTGTGGTTAGAAGAGGTAGGGACCCTGGGTTTGTCATTACTACTATGGTAGTGTTCAATAGAATATTTAATTGAGAAATAAACTGAAAAATGGGGAAGGTGCAAAATCTTGTACTGAGATGACTTTGGTCAATGACTCTAAAAAATTAGTTTGAGCTCTTGGATCTTAGTAATTAAGGGAATGAGAGGAATAGAGAGGCTCTCCCTTCATTACAAATGTCCCCACCGTCTTTCTCTATCTCTGCCTCAGACACACATGTGTGCACATGTGCACCAACGCCCGGAGCTTCCAAGACAGCCCAACTGCACTGCTGGGACATCTGGGGAGGCCTCTTTGACTCCTTCCCTCACTGCTTGAAGGGGTGCAGGCAGGCAGACTCCACCTGGGCACTATAGCTGTTGTCTCACCAGAAAGGAACAAAGACAGTATCATGTAAGAAGACGTGTTATTTTCTGTGCCTCTTCCCTGCCTGGGCTGCTGGGTCTCTGCTGGACTGAAGACAGTGAGGGAAAATTTCGTCCTTGCATTCCCTAGGGCTATATGATGTGCCCAGGCACTTGGCCCAGTCTCTTTGTAGCACTAATCAGTTTGTATTACAATGGTCTGTTTCCAAGGCCCTCTTCACCATGTGCTGTCAATTCCCAACGAGGCACAGGCCAAACTCAATTCACTGTTCTGAGCATGGAAGTTGGTGGTGGACACACTGGAAAGAAGGGGTTGTGGACAGAGTTAGAAGCCAGCATGACCCTGGCATGCTCACCACAATTCCACACCTGTCCTTTCCAGACCTAGCTGTGAACCCCAATCCCAGGGATTCCTAAGAGATCAGGGGACTGGGCTAGCAAGCCATGTTTTAGCTGTGCAATAGGAAACAGACTCTTCTCAACCCAGAGTATGGGTATAGGCCAGGTCCTGGCATTATCTCCCAGAGAACAAAGCTGCATTGGATGCCCTAGGCATTGGTTCTTAAATGAGTATCAGAATCACCTGGAAAGGCTTATTAAAACACAGTAGGCTGGGTCCCACTCCCGAGCTTCTTCTGATTTGCTAGATTTGAGGTGGACCTGAGCATTTGCATTTCTACTATGTTCCCAGGTGATGCTGTGGATCCAGGGAACTCCATTTTGAGAAGCACCCGTCTATGACAATCTGAGGATTACAGAGAAAGAGCATAGTTTCATAGATAGATGAAAGAGCATAGTTTCATAGTTTCATAGCATAGATGCTGGGATGTGTAGCGATATCAGAGCCATTGGTCAGGGTCATTATTTACCACACTGCTTCTTCTTTTCTCTTTCTTTTTTTTTTTTTTAATTTTTTTTTTTACTTGATAGACAGAGATCACAAGTAGGCAGAGAAGCAGGCAGAGAGAGAGAAGGAAGCAGGCTCCCCGCTGAGCAGAGAGCCCGATGCGGGGCTCGATCCCAGGACCCTGAGATCATGACCTGAGCCGAAGGCAGAGGCTTAACCCACCAAGCCACCCAGGTGCCCCTTCTTTTCTCTTTCTTATAAAAATAGCCCAACCAAAAGAAAAGTCCACAGTGACAAAAATGCTCCTAAGTGACAATAACCACCGCCACAAAAATAAATAAGTAAAATACGTATCCTGGGTTTCGTGAAAGGGTTTTGCAGGACGTCCTTGGCTGGAGGCTGCAAGGAGCCCTGGCGTGGTTTAGGTGGGCTAGAGTTTGCCAGCAAGATCTACGGCACTGCTCGAGGAAATCGCGCCAGAAAGCTGGTGTGAGAATGAACCGCAATCCCCACCTGTTGTCCCCTCAGCACAGCTGCCTCCTAAGGCACGGACGCCTCACCATCTGTGCCTTTAATGTGTGAAACATGTTTTAAAATACACTATTTAATTCCAAATGGTCTTTGTCAGCTCACTGCCGCACGCACCCCTTCCCACCACTGCGTTGCTGCCGGAACTGTGGTTCAATCAGGGACGCAGGCCCAGGAATGGGTCAGCTTTCCAGGGAGCAGAGGTTGGTGACTATGTGAGAAGTTCAAGGAGAAGGTGCAAGGCTTTTTATAGCTGGCGGCCATGTCCTCACGTTGTCTTCTGAGACCTAGGACCCTCCAGAGGTCCACGGTTATATAGTCTGAGGTACTGAGACTCCTGGAGCGCATAGGTCCCTCTTAAACCCCCCATGAGCCGGTCCCCTCTTTCTCCCAACTGCAGTGCAGACCCTGTGGGTAGTTATTAATCAATCAATATGTGGACCTAAAAACCCTAAGAATCCACAAGCTATGCATCCCCCTGCCTGGAAGCTGTTTGGGTACTCTGGGTCTCAGAGCTAGAATGTACCTTTTTCTTTCAAGGTCCGAATTATGCCTCTCTGCAGCCGCTTTGCTTCACTCCATCATGGAAATTCAGAAGGTTTTTCACAGCCTGGGTCTGATAGACTTGTTCCCGCTGTGCTATGAATTCATGCCTGCTCAGCCGGCACCACCTTCCCACAAGGCGGTGTCTAGGGGTGTCATCTGGGCTTTTAGCTCTGTTGGCAGCTTTGAAATAAATTGTACCCACATTGTGAGGCAAAAGGGAAGAGGTGCAGGAGGGAGGAAAAGGGAAGGAAAGACAGAGATAGACCAGAGACTGAGCGAGCCTAATTCTAGACAGATATATTTTCTGATTAGCCTCTGGAAGAATCTTCCCAGTTAATTGTGTGTCCCAACTGTAGTCTGTAAATGGATCTGCACATTTTTTTTTTTCAAAGATTTTACCCATTTATTCGACAGACAGAGATCACAAGTAGTCAGAGAGGCAGAGAGAGAGAGGAGGAAGCAGGCTGTTTGCAGAGCAGAGAGCCCGATGCGGGGCTCGATCCCAGGACCCTGGGATCATGACCTGAGCCAAAGGCAGAGGCTTTAACCCACTGAGCCACCCAGGTGCCCTGGATCTGCACATTTTTATAGCTTTGCCTGACCTGTGGTTTGAAGGCAGAAGGCCCACCAGGTGGGGCTAAAGAGAGGCTTGCTTTGGATGAGGCCTTAGCAGACTGGCTTACTTAGAAAGAAATTAGTCTGGGAAAAGAGTTTACTTTTCAAATCTAAAAATGAAAGTTAAGACCTAGACAGTCTGCAGTTCATCTTTCTTCTGCAGAATTGTCTGTGCGTTCAGCAGCACCGAGAGCCTTCCACTCAGCCTCAAACCAATGCCATGAGATGTGCTTCCTCCCTCTTTCCAGCCTCCACCCTCCCTGTTCTCCTTCCTTTTCCTCACTCCTTTTCTTCTTTCCACTCTCCCTCCCTCCCTCCCTCCTTATATCCTGCTCCCATTCTGATTTAAGATCCATTTGTCCTTTGGGACACTCCAATCTCCTTCCCAGTAGCTATAAAAAGTAGCTATAAAAAGAAGCCCCTCAGACTCCAAAAGACAGGGCAGAGCCGCTCATTTTCTTTTGACAGAGCTCATTACTCTAGAGTCATTAACATTATTGCTTTAGAGAAATTTCTTCCACAAACTTCCAACTGAATGTTTGTGTAGCTTTTCCCAGGGAGATGCTAAGAGTTCTCAGAATACCCTGACAGAGTCTCATCTCACTGACATACTGGTGATCGTCCTTCGTGGCAAATGATTCGAAAATCCCTTCTCTCCTCCCTTTAAAGTATTAGGGAATAGTTTTAGTGGCCATAGTTTAAACACAAACATTTCCAAGTTCAGAGTGCACAGATAATAAACAAATAATGCTCTAAGTTTTTGGATTAATTGGTAATTAATTTTTGCAAAGAGATTTGGAGAGAGAAAATGTCACATGCCATCATGTCAAATTAGCATTGATTACAGAGATTTTTAAGTTTAACACCATGTGCATGTTGGCTTTTTCAGACTACTTCTATTGCATTTCCAGAACAAAAGTGCACTTCTTTGGCATCGTACATCAATTAGTTGCCTGATAGATGAGAGAGAGAATCGGTGACCTTGATGAACATCACAATCAGTCTGATAACAAACACACATACACTCTTTCATGCCTGCCTGATAAGAATTGGGACTGCATTGGGAAAGGCATTCTGCATCATACTCTGGGCAGACTGGAATGGGGGAAAATGAAGATGAATACGTGGCTTCTTGTGGCAGCCCACAAATATGCCTTTTCTCAATTTCCAGTTGAAGGAGATAATGAAATTAATTGAGTTGGTATGTTGATTCAGTCCTCAGGGGTCAAGAAAAGCCAAGCCGGAGATATGAGAAGGCAGACAAGGACTCAGGAAGGTACCCCACAAAGCAGTGGCATAGATGACAGCCTGGAATGCCTTGGGACAGCGCAGGCTGAGGAATCCCCTGAACGTGGATGCTCCTCTCTGCTAATACAATTTTGGGATAGTTACCCAGCCCCCTCGAGGATCTGATCCTCTCTGAAAGGTGGGACAATAATGCCAACCTCAGAAGTTAAGTGCTAAATAAGGTCACTTAGCATACTACCTGGCAGGTGATGTTTTCCACAAGTGTTGTCCTATGTGCTGTGATGCCTAGGGACACCCAGAGAGGGTTTCCCTAAATCATCACAACAGAGAATGACCCTAGAGGGGGGAAGAGCATTTGAGACATGTCCAGTGATAGAAACAACTGATATTTGCATCCTGCTTTGGAGTTGACAATGCCCCATCACAATTTGCTCTTTCATAGTATCCCTACAACCTCCTATGAAAAGGACAAGGCAAGTATTTTCCCAAACTTGAAAAATGAGACAGTTAAGTGATTTGTTTACCCAGATCTTTTGATTCCAAGCCCAATGCGATTCTCCTGCATCCCTATAGTCGGGGACTATAGGGTATAGAAAGAAGGAAACAGATATAGGAGGTTTTTCCTCTGGGTCAGAGAAGTCATTCCTCAGAGATTGGGATCCACCACCTCTCTCGTCTCTATGCGTCAAGCATGCATACGTGCGTACACATATACATATACTCCTCGCACTGACACACGTGTACCTGAGGGTGACCTGAGAGCTAGTTCAACACATTTCTCAAGTGCCCTCCCATATAATCCATTGATAAAGGAAAATGCCATTTTCAAAGCTAATTCTTTTTGTGTGTGTGTGTGAAATAAAAAGGAAATTTTGATTTAGACACTGGTGGAATGAGAGAAAGATGGGTTAGTTCTAGAAGTGTGAAAGTGGCATGCTGGTCTGGGCAGTAAGGTATTGCAAATTTTAGTGTTTCTCCTGAGCTTCACACAATGTCTTTCTTATACATGTCTTCTTTCTATTCTTATGAAATGATGCGGACAAATGTGGAGGAGAGGACTTCTATTTTGTTAAAAGGAGCTTGATTTGAGACAAGTTTCCATAACAACCGACTTTTTATATATAACAACAACACTACCTGATTTTTAAAAATTCTTCTGGAATTAAAGTCTGAGGCATTTTATATCTGGTAAATTCCTAAGATACACTAGAGATAGTCAGAAGGGGTCTGCACACATCTTCAAATCAGTGGGTTCATGGGCAGCTGAGCTGCACAGAGCTTTACCTGTTCTCTGTGGCTTCCCTGCTGGAGGGAGGCCTGGCCAGCACTCTGTACTGAGAGGGCTGGAGGGAATGCTTGCAGCTGTCCCTGTCAAGTAACACTCCATTCCAGATCACCTCCTTGCTCTTTCCTCTTCTCTTTTTCCTCACTTTCCTTTTCTTTGCTCTGATTTAGCAGGGTAATAACAGGCTGGGATCTTTGCCACACACAGATCTCAGACTATGCTATGAGAACCCAGTCACTTGGGTGAGTTGATTGAAACTGCAGGTTCTGGGGGCCTCATATCAGATATCCTGAATTAAGTCAGAGAACCTGCATTTCCAGGCTTTCCCCCATGTGACACCGAGCCCTGCAGCTTGGTCTGAGTTCTGCTGACATGTAAAGAACAATGTTAGCAAAACAAAAAGCATTGGTTGTATGTGAAAGCATTTGATACTTGCAATCACTCCATAGGCAGAAGTAGAAGCTGAGACTTGGGGAGGTTGTCAGAGTCAACTATTTTTTCACTCATCCATTTATTGAATCATCGAGTGATTTCTACCTTCATCATTTCACGGGGGGAATGACTGGAAACATACAGAAGAATAAAGCGTGATAGCTCCCCTCAAAGTGGTTGTTAACAGCAAATGTGGTGAGCACATCTCACCCCTCATATTCTGACTCCGATCTTATGCTTTTGAAAAATCTTTTATTTTGAAATAATGATGGACTGACTCATAAGAAGATCTAAAAATAGTTTAGAGAGTTCCTGTGTACCCATCACCAAGCTTCTCCCAAAGGTAACATCCTATAAAACTGAAGCGCATTATCAAATCCAGGAAACTGACATTGGCACAACGTCACTAACATGACTGTAGACCTTTCTCAGATCTCACCAGTTTCTATCCTGGATTCTCTTTCCCATAGCATGAGGCTACCAGTGGACCTATAGACCTCACTTAACCTTGATATTGGTTCCCAGTTAAAGTTGTTTCTGATCTCTGGGATAGTAGCTGCTGATCAAAATATGAAGACACAAACTTTACTCTGGATTTGCTTTTCACAGGATGACAGCACATTTAATATCCAATGGACACTTTGGGTGTTATGATCAGATTCCCCTTACTGGGTCAGCCCCTGTCCCCCAGCTGTTGTTAGTGTTGGCTGCTACTGGCTTATATCTGCCTTCTCTGGGAAATCAACCCTCAGTTAAGTAAGAGCTATCTTGTCTGAGATGTTACTTACCCCTCTCTACCTCCTGTAGACTACAGTTTGCAGCCAGTGAGGGACTGGCAAGGGGGAAAAGAAAGCCAGTTCTTGGACCTCACAGCAGGGCTGACTCTGTGACACAAATCATGCTCTAGATATCCAAGGAGAATCAGGCTGAAGCCCATCTCCAGCTGAGAGCACTTTCTGGCTTAGGTCTTTCCCCTGTCCCATTCATATCTCCTCATTCTCTTTCTCCATAAATCACATGCTTATCAACCCCGGTGTCAGACTCTGCTTATAGGGAACTTGGGCAAAGCTACGTGTTATTTTTTTCCTTTCTCCCTTTTTCATTTTAGGGAAGGGCAGTTGTAGGTTTAAAATAGATTTCCTCGTGGCACATTTAAATACCCCCTTACACTCCCAAAACATACACAGATATCCAAAGGCACACATACTTACTTGTACACCTCATCACCACTCACCTCTTTCTCACACAAAGATGAATCAGAACAGCATGGCAGATGGCAATAGGGTGGTCTCGAGTAACTGTTTTGTACCCTATACCGTGTGCATAAACAAACAGCAAATTGAAGCCCAGATCAATGGTTATGAATTTCATGTCAGATCTGGTCTCATTAGTTTGTGGACATTACTTGGAGATAATCAATACGGTGTGATTAGAATGCAATTTTAAATGTAGCATAACATCTTAGCTGAAAATCCAAATTACTGTCTCCCTGCCTCCCCATTTACACAAAGTCAACTTTAATTAGAGAGATTGAACTGAACAGATCATTTGTTTTTCCTTCAGCAGAGAATAACATCAATAAGGCTGCTTCCTAGTCTGCCGGAATGATCATGGCCAGTACACAATTGTGAAGAAGGACTGCAGTCTTTTGAGAGGTACCACTGAGCACAAAACTGGGATTTGGACATCTGGGGCTTTTCTGACCAGCTGGCTGTAAAACCCTGGGCATGCTTCTTTAAAATGTCTGGCTTATTTTCCCATCAATGGAGCTAATATACCCTCCCCTGCCTCTTCCAGGAAGCAAAGATAACCTTGTTGAATTTAAGGTGCTTTAGAAGTTCAGAAGATGCTGAAGAAAGAGGCAGGCATCAGCTTCCAGGACCTCCTCCTTGGATTTGAACATCCAAGGGATTGAACAAGCCCTGGTAGTTTTCTACAAAATATCCCCGAGTGCTTAGCCATTTCTCTTATGGGATATTTGGAACTGAGGAATTATTCTTCAGATCATCCTTCAATCTGCTGTGACCACTCATCAGCTAAGGGGTTGGTAGGCATTCAAGGAAGGGTTGTAGAACATGTGATGGCAGAGCCTAGACTTCATGTTTGGAGACTACCTTCTGTGAGCTCATTTTCCACTTTCTCTTGCTTCTGGAAATATACTCTTAATTCCTTCTTCCCACTTGAAATCAGATATTAGCATCCTCCCTGAAGACGGCCTCCATATGGGGTGCAAACAGCATCGAAATATAACAGTCCAGATTTTGTATGCTATAAAAATATAGCACTTATTGACATGAAGTTAATTATATTGGAGGATACCAGAGGAAATAAAAAGATTAAACTTCTACACAAAGTACTTCACTTCTCAAAATTCATGTAAGTTACCATAAAACTTGCTTTGGAGACAAAGTCCATACAGTTTACTAGCCCAAGAAACAGTTCAAAGTCAGAGCCTTTTGGAAGTTACTGAAGTCTATTTCCTGAGCTTGCCTGGGGAAGTACCCAGGGAGCCCTTATGTCTCATCAGTAAGATTGACTCTGGAAATGCACAGACTGTTCTACTGGGTTCAAACCGGACATTTTGAGCTCTTTGGTTTGTGGCATCCTTAGGCTACAATAAGCAATGTTTGGAAACATTAGAATGTCATCTTTACATAATACCAAAACAATATCAGCAGCAAAAACTATTACATTTCCCTGTTGAGTGCCAACTCAGTCAATGGCACTATTATCCACTGGTTATATCAGCCTTCAGGGGCCATCTTAAAGCTTTCCTCTCAATTCCCATGTCTAATCCCCATGTCTAATCCCATGTCTAATTCCTTTTGATTTCACTTCCATAATTCTTGATAAATCTTTCCACTCCTCTACATTGTGACTGCCCCCATTGGAACTTAAGGACCTCTTGTATCATGCCTGGATTATTACAACCATGTCTTCTTGAAACCATATTTCCCTCTCCCATCCATTCTCCTCACACCCACTGGTGTGACCTACAAAAACGTACATCCAGTTTCCGATTTAAGATGATGGACTGATATGTTAGTCTTCCTTTTTCCCAAAAGTCCCCCAAAAGGACAAAGGTAAAATTTTAGGAACAATAATTTATAGACATGTAGATGAGTGGACTAGAGTGGAAAGCTCAGAAATAAACCCACGATGTTATGGTCAGTTAATCTTTGACAAAGGAGGCAAGAATATGCAATGAGAAAAAAAGTCTCTTCAAAAAATGGTGTTGGAAAAACTGGACAGCAACATGTAAAAGAATGAAACTGGACCACTTTCTTCCACCATACACAAAAATAAACTCAAAATGGATTAAGGACCTGAATGTGAGACCTGAAACCATGAAAATCTTAGAAGAGAGCACAGACAGTAATTTCTCTGACATAAGCTGTAACAGCATCTTTCTAGATGTGTTTCCTGAGGCAAGGGGAACAAAAGCAAAAATAAACTATTGGGACTACATCAAAATAAAAAGCTTCTGCACAACAAAGGAAGTAGCCAACAAAACTGAAAGGCAACCTACTGAATGGGAGAAGATATTTGCAAATGACCTAGCTGGTAAAGAGTTAGTATCCAAAATATGTAAAGAACTTATATAACTCGACACACAAAAAAAACAAATAATCCCACTAAAAATGGACAGAAGAAATGAGCACATTTCTCCAAAGAAGATATCCAGATAACAGACACATGAAAAGATGCTCAACATCACTTATCATTAGGGAAATACAAATCAAAATGACAATGTGATATCACCTCACACCTGTCAGAATGGACAAAATAAAAAACATAGGAAACAACAAGTGTTATTGGCAAGGATGTGGATAAAAGGAACACTCTTGTTGGGATGCCACTGTTGGTGGGAATGCAAAGTAGTGCAGCCACTGTGGAAGACAGTATGGAAGTTCCTTAAAAAATTAAAAATAGAACTACCCTATGGTCCAATAATTGCACTACCTGGTATTTACCCTAAGAATGTGAAAACACTAATTTGAAAGGGTATATGCACCCTTATGTTTATTGCAACATTATTTACAGTGGCCAATCTATGGAAGCAATCCAAGTGTCCACTGATACATGAATGGATAAAGAAGATGTGGTACAGACACATCTGTACCACACATCTGAGAGCATCTGGCTCTCACTCAGTGGGGAGCCAGCCTGCTTCCTCCTCTCTCTCTGCCTGCCTCTCTGCCTACTTGTGATCTCTGTCTGTCAAATAAATTTTAAAAAAATCTTAAAAAAATGAAATTATAACAGCTGAGTCTCTTGGGGGTGTCCTCCTTTCCCCCACTCTCTCTCATACATAAAGCATATGACAATAGCATGAAATCCAAGAGCCAGTCTCCAAAGAAAATGTGTGCTCTTTCTAGGAAGGTATCCTCCTAGAAAGAAACCTCCTATGGTTTCGGGGGATCTGGAGAAAAGTTGAGCAGAGCAGGAATGAGCTTGGCAGAAATTAACATTAGAAAGAGAGAAATAAGGACATCAAGAACAAAGCAGCTCCACCCAAGAAGTCATTCCAACATGACATCCATGCCCTCCTAACATGGCACTTGTGGGGGACTGTGTCTGCAGACCACTTTCCAGCCCTGCACTGCACAGGGATGTCTGCAGTCACCAACCTCTGCCTCCTGCTCAGAACCTTCCTTCAGCTGCCCCACTTGTGGAGGGAGACAAACCTATCCAACCATAGAGGAGGTTTTGTTCTTTGTTCACAAGTATTAATTCTCAAGCAAGAATCACCAAACATTTAAGGAGGAGCAGACAAAAGGGAAGGATCAAGCTGAAAAAACGAAGCAAAAAACAGAACAATGTTCTGTGGAAGAGGCAGAAATAGTTGGAAAATAAAAAAGAACTGGAAAATTCTATTAATATCCTTAAACAGAGAGATGGATGGATATTGTCTATTTTTTCTATTTAAAAAACAAAGAACAAGATGTAATCAACAAAAAATAACAACAAACAGTTAACAAAGAAAAAGGAACCCTTGGAAACTCAATGTGTTCAAGGAAAAGTGAAAAAAGAAATCATAGGACTGACTACATAATAACTAGAAAAGCCAGGGTTAAAGACCCAAGCTGGAAGATAAGTCAAGGAAATCCCTCACAATGTGAAACAGAAGCCTAAGAGGTTATCCTTTCAACAGGGGAATGGACATAAGTCAAAGAAGAGTCACATGTGGGAATGTATGCAAGTAAAGGGAACAAGCCCACTGCAATTACACACACAGCATGTCTGAATCTTATGAACATCAGATTATGCAAAAGCAGCCAGCCACAACAAACACACTATAATTATACTATACTATATTATATTATATTTATCATGTATATGTTATCATGTATAACTGAATTATATGTATATATATTAATTATATATAATATTATAAAAATTCAAAACAAGCAACCCCATCCACACTATGGTATTATAAGTCAGGAGAGTAGTTGCCCTCAGAGAGGTGGTGACAAGAGGTGGCATGGGGGCCATTGGGGAATTGGAAATGTTCTCTTTCTTGATCTGGCGGCTGGTTACACAGGTTGTTCAGTTTGTGAAAGTTCATCAATTCATGCACTTGTATGCACTTTTCTCTATGTGTATTACACTTTGATAAATTTTATCAAAAAGAGAAAAATACATATAAAATTTCATGCCTTCAGATTTGTCAATTTGTTCTTAATAGGGTTTTGAGTTTTGTTTTATATTCGGAAAACTCTGCCCTCATCTGAGATTATAACTTCTTTTATCTGGATGCTTTCTTCTAGTACATTTTTGGTTTAATTTTGTTGTTGTTGCTGCTTAAATGGTATGCCCATCTAGATTTCATTTTAAAGCATCACTTTAAAACCTACTTCATATATCACCAACATATGGGTAATGATATATTTAATCAATGCCCTATTGCTAGAAATGTAGATTGTATCCAGTTTTCACTATGGAAAAAATAATAAAATACAAACAATTGAGCAATAAGGAGTTAAACATTCATTCAGAAAGAGGACAGAGATAATGAAGTGGAAGAAACCAATGGACAGTAGAGAAAGTTTCTCAGGAGTGAAGAAAAAGACGAGTCTTCAGAGTGTAATGGCCTCACCACACTGAGCAGGATACTGAGAGAAAAGGTCCATACTTAGAAGCAACCAAGTTACAGTAGAAAACTCCAAGGATACCAAGAATGTCATAAACATTTCTGTAAATTAGAAGCAGGTTACCTGAGATGCAGTGAGTATCGGCTTGGCTTTAGACTTCTCACCATTAAAAGTGAAGAAATCCTGTTCCTTTTTTTAAAGAAAATGATAAATCTCAAATTCTGAATAAGTCCCCAATGAAACTTACAATTAGAGATATTTTTGATAAATCAAGTACTTAAAATATTTACCACCCATGTAGCCGATCCGAATGTTAACTACTTGAGAGGTTTTCCTTAAACATAAGGGGGAATATAAGAAAATGATTTGAGGTCCACAAAATAGTAACATGTGAGCATGGTAGAGTGAATGAAGAAGTTAGAACATGCGGAGAAGCACTTGGACTTATGTGGTGCTGGAAGCTTTCTCGAAGCAGCAGGGGTCTGGTGGCATCTGTAGTAGGGTTTGCATTTGCACGTGGTTCTATCCATGTTTGTACAGACAGTGTTGCTTTATTTCTCTGTAACTGACCTAATACTAATAAGTAACATTCTGTCCTCCCTTCCTGTCCATCACTGGAGCTGCAAAATATATGTCAGATATCTATCCTTGTTTCTGTCTTACACTGAATTTTTCATCTGTATCATTGCCAGCATGTTTTATTATTATATATATATTTTTTATTTTTTATAAATGTATAATGTATTATTAGCCCCAGGGGTACAGGTCTGTGAATTGCCAGTGTCTTAAACTGAATTCTTGAGGTAACTCAGTATTTTTCTGGAAAAAGTCCCAGCTCTCATTATTCTTTTATGTCTTTCCCAAGATGGTAATGATTACTTTTTTTGGTGGTGGGGAGGTTTATGTGTTTTTATGATGTTGGGAGAGAGATCTTTAGATATATTTCATGAGATCTTTAAAGTTTCTTGCTGGCCTCTGCCATGGACTGTATGCTTTTGGCTGGTTCTTGAGCCACTAGGAGGTGTGTGCTCGGTTGTGGCTCACCTTGTCTGCCCTTCCAAGGAGAATGCTGTCACCTTAAGCTGAAATCTTATTGCAAAGTCCCAGTTCTTCATAATCTCTTTGTTTGGACTCCAGACCCAGTGGATTCACAGTGTTCTTGTTACCTCCATTTCCCCTCATCAGGACACATGAAGTCTTCTGGGTCTCCTCTTATGTCACGCCAACCATAATGAATCAGAGATGCAACCTCAGTTCCTATATTTAGGTAATTCCCTCCACCCACGCTGTACCATTAATCCCTACTCATTTGAGACTTTGTGACAAGCTGAATGGAGGGCTTCTCCTAAAACATTGCAGTGTCCCGCAAGCTATGATCCAGGAAGTAGTTGCTAGCTCCCAGTGGTCTCATCAATCCTTGTGCTAACTGGAAGGTTACCACCATGCATAAAACTTGTGGGATTTCAACCTGGAGGGTTAGTTTCTTTCTGTGACTATCATCTGTTTATTACATGGGTCCCCCTATATCATGTATGTTATGAGACAAAGGCTTCTAGACAAATCTATGAATTACCTGAGAATAAGATATCTTAAACCCATGGAAGACTACCTCATTGTTGTTTCTCTGTGTAAAATGACAACAAAGGTGAGAAGTGGGAAACTATATGTGCCTCATGATGAAGCATGGGCTGAGGAAGGACATAGATCCATTTTGTCCTCCTTTGTAAATATTTTCACAGTTCTTCCACAATGGGATCTTGCTGGACATGGATGCAAAGGAGCCAACACCTTAGTTCTGCCATATTGTTGCCATGAGAAAAAATCATTATATATCCTTGGGTCTCTTTTTTCTTATCATGTCATGGTATATTTCCTTTACAATGTCCTTTTAAATTTTCCAGAGAATCATGTGAGGTGGCAGATCATTGCTGCTGTGATGACTTTGATGTAGAAGCAACAAAGATAGCAGAGCTGAGATTAAAACTGTGTTCTGGTGATTCCTATGCAGATCTCTTTCCACCACTGAGTGCCACATCTCTGGTAATATTTATTCATTTGAAAAATCACTACTTTACCTGGATGATTTGTCATTCACTTGGTTTGCTCATTCATATAATAGGGATAGTAACAATTACCCAACTAGATCTGTTGTGAGGATTAACATTATTAAAGTGCTCAACACAGGACAGAGAGTAGATCCATGATATTTGATAACTTTTACTCTGAAAATCACCTCCTTGTCAATTACAGTTAGAAGGAATTGTTTTCTCTAGCCTAATTTTGTGATACTTTTGCAATAATAGCAATTGCAGATTTAAGTACCTGTTTGGCCATTCAGAATAAGAGCCACTGACTATTTTTTCTACTTCCCATGTGGAAGACAGTGTCTGATCAAGAGGAGGGGCATGTGAGTCATTTAGAGTTACTCCATTGCAGGGCTGAAGGTAGCAGAAACCTCAACTCCAAACTGTGACTGATTGCTTAGCGGTGGCTACTTACAGTAGTACTGCTTTGTGAAGGGTTCTCAGACTTCATTCAGACTCAGTATGAGAGGGAACTGTAATTGACTACTGATGTCCGTAATGAGAATTGTGGTTCAAGCAATAATAGCAAGGCACCATATTTCCCATTCATGATGTTTGAAAATAATGTAAACCTTGTATGGAGCCACAAAAATCCCTGAATAGCCAAAACAATTTTGAGAAAGAACAAAGCTGGATCCATTACACTTCCTGATTTCAAACTGTATTATAATACTATAGTGATTAAAACAGTGTGGTACTGGCATAAAAATAGGCATATAGCCAATAGAACACAATAGAAAGCCCAGAAATAAACCTACGCATATATAATCAATTGACCTTTGACAAAGGCTCCAAGAGCATACGATGTGAATAGGAAAGTCTCTTCAATAAATCATGCTGGGAAAACTGGATATCCGTAAACAAAAGAATGAAGCTGTATACAATCTTGTACCACTCACAATAATTAACTCCAAATAGATTAAAGACTCGACAGCATAAAACTCCTGGAAGAAAGAAAGAAAAATCTCCATGACATTGGTCTTGACAGTAATTTTTTGGATATGGTGCTAGAAGCACAGGCACAAAAACTAAAATAAATAAGTGGGATTATATCAAACTACGAAAGCTTCTCCATAGCAAAAGAAATAATCGATAAGATGAAAAGGCAACTTATGGAGTGGAGAAAAATATTTTCAAGTCACATTTGATAAGAAGTCAATTCCCAAGCTATATAAAAGGAAGTCATACAATTCAATAGCAAAAAAAAAAAAAAAAGAAAAGAAAAATTATAGAAAAAAAATGGTCAAAGGACCTGAACAGACACCTTTTCCAAAAGCATACAAATGGCCAATAAAATGAAAAGGTGCTTAATATCATAATAATCAGGGAAATGCAAATCGAAATCATAATATCAATTCACACCTGTCAGAATGGCTATTATCAAAAAGACAAGAAAGAGCAAGTATTGGTGAGGATATGGAGAAAATAAAAGCCTTGTGTACAGTTGGTGAGATATTAATTGGTTTAGCCAGTGTGGAGAACTCTATGGCATTTACTCAAAAAATTAAAACTAGAGGTAGAAATCCCACTTCTGGGCATATATCTGAAGGAAACAAAATCCATAATGAAGAGATATATGCATCTCCATGTTAATTATAGCATTATTCACATTAGTCAAACTATGGAAAGAACTTAAGTGTTCATCAACAGATGAATGAATAAAGAAAACATGGCATATATCTACAATGGGCTATTATTTGGCCATAAAAAAAGAAGGAAACCCTGACACTTGCTACAATATGGATGAATCTGGGGGGGTGGGGTATTGTGCTTAGTGCAGCAAGCTGAACAGAGAAAGTAAAAAACTGTATGGTATCACTTATATGTGGAATAATAATAATAATAATAATAAGCTGTTCTTATAGAATCACAGAGTAGAAAGGTGGTTGCCAGAGGTTGGAGGTCACAGGAAATGGGGAGACTTAGGTGAAAGAGTACAAACTTTTAGCTATAAGGTAAACAAGTTCTGAGGATCTACTGTACAGTATGGTGACTGTAGTTAATAATCCAGTTTTAGGTAATTGAAATTTGCTAAGAGTAAATCTTCAGCCTTCTCACTAGAAAAAAAGAAAATTAAGAGTTAATTATGATGTGATGGATGTGTTAATTAACTTGATCTTGGTGATTGTTTCACAATGTATGTATGTATAAAATAATCACATCGTATCCTTTAAACATATACATTTTCATTTGTCAATTATTCCTCAATAAAGCTGGAAAAATATGTATGCTATAAAATTTTTGAAAAAGGTAAACTAAATATTATTTGAAATATGTGCTAAAGTGTACTCCTTATTTAATTTGAATCACTTTACATAGTTACTTTCTTCTTTAACATACCTGGAGTCCTCCACCTTAATGGAAAATTAAGTTTTAATTTGGAGAAAGTAGGGAGAAGACATTTTGGGTCCTGAAGAATTTGGAAGGAGAAGGAAAGTTAAGCCTAGGAGGAGCAATGAGGCAGGAGTCTGGATTGATTGTCCTTTCTTTGCCTTCCCACATTCTCTGTCCCCACTCTGCTGTCTGTACTCTGGAAGGGTGACCCACATAGACTGTCTCAGTGGGCTCCCTTGCTTTCAGCTTCCAGGTGGTAAGGCCTGTCCTGGAGAATAAGAGGATGGAGAGGCCAGAGTACTTATCTGCCTCCCTCTGTGCCCCTGCTGCCATGCCTCTCTCTGGAGAGCTGTGCCCTCCGTGACTATATGGCCCACTGTGTGGTCTTCTGCAGTCCACCCTCATGGAGCCTCAGGAGTGCTATTTTCTTGACTTGCCGCATCAGACATGGGGGTTAGGAAAGGGGTTATGCTTTCCTCTTCTCTGACTGCTGCAACATTCCTTGTTGATTTCCTTATCCTTTTCCTCACCTCTGTAAGTCCTCCTTCAGAGTCTCTTCATCTGAACCACCCATCTGAAATGAATTCTGAAACTTGATGGGGCCCTGGCTGATTCAGGTCTTATCTGATCCTGTTGGAAAATGAGAATATTGGTAAGTGAGGGAGAGAGTCCTACTTGGAACAACTCTGCCTAGAAGGAGCACAGACTAATGTGCAGGCAGGAGTGACCTTCCACACTGTGCTGCCTAGTAACAGAGCCAGTTGTTGATTAATGAAGAGAAGAGTGCAGAAAGCTGAAATCTACAGATGATTTTCAAACCTCCTCCTTAGCAATAATTTTAACCTCCTCTCTGATTCCATTGAACTTTAATTTTTTTTTCTTTCTCTTAAGAGAAGAGCTGCTAACAAGGAAAAAATGGTCTCATTTAAATTTCATCTTCTTTAATTTTCTCGGTGCAGGCTCAGGCAGGGGTGCTAATGAGCAGTGGAAAGACAACAAAGGTTCTTTGGAGAAGTGGGAAGGAAGGCTGGAGAGGCCAAAGCCCCTGCCTAAGTGGTAAAATTACAGAGAGGGATGGTCTGCATTAGGATGCACTCGGTGCTATAACACAACTCCCAAATCTCCTTGGCTTAACACAGTATAGGTTTACCCTCATCCACTGCAGATCCTAATGCAGTAGTGGGCAGTGGTACTATGTTCTACATAGTCTTTCAGGAAACCAGGACTGTCTCATCCCTTGGGACATCAGAGACATCCACTGTATCTTCCGTGTCTGGCTTGGAGAGAAGGAAAGAGAGAGAGCATGAGGATTGTGAGAGAAGTACTATGTGCCAGGCCTGAAGGTAACATATAAGTTCTGTCTATGTAGAACTCAGTTGCATGGCCCCTTCTCGCTATAGGGGAAGATGAGAAATGCAATCTAACCACATTCCCAGGAAGAAAAGAGATAGGATGAGTGAACATATAGGAACACCACCAGATCTTTTGTCTCTGTTGGTCAGGAGCTCAGGGCTCTGAACTGGGGAAAGAGCTTTCCTCAACGGTGTCTGTGCTCATTCATGGTCTTACTCATGGCTCTTGATTCTTCCCTTCCTTGTCAGACTTCAGTTAATCCTCAGCACCCAGATCATACTTTCTTTAGGTCAAGGAAGCTCTTCCTGATGGTAACAGACTCTTTCTGAAGGAGGGAAAAGGAGAAAAAGAACTACTATTTCCTTATAGTCTAGTGCTGAGTCTTGTTTGTGTCATTCATCTTTCTGGGCCTGAATTTTTCCAAAGGTGAAACAAGAATTAGGAACCTTGTCTCATAAAGCTATTGTGGTATTGAGGGTAATGGTTGTCAGAGTATACAGGTCTAATATCATATTAGTCTATAACTCTTGGTGGACTCAGACGTGGAAGGAAACTTTCAGATTTTGCTTCCAATCCCTATAACTCTTGGGAGTTGTTAACTTAAAGAGGAATCAAGTTTCCTGGTGCTGTCTCTTTCCTGCAAATTGACCATTGAATTCAGTTGTGACCTCTGTGTACTCTAAGAGTAAACAGGAGTAGTGGCAAAGAATATCTATTTCTCCCTTTCTGGAATAAAAATGAGGTTTAGAAGGGCATGCCTAACTGTCTGATTCTGCCAGTCTTAGAATACGAAAGGACCAAGTGGATAGCTATTGAAACAGTGTTGGAAAAAAGAACTGACAGGAACAATTAGGGTTGATTTTGAAATTTTGGAGCTTCAATGACCTTCTGGATATCCTTTGCTCTGTTTCCTATGGAAATATAATAAATAAAGATAATCCTTAATTTTCTCTGCCCAAAATCTGTTTTAGTTTATGCTGCACTAGGACTGCAGGGGCCATGATTGTAGTCCTGATTACTGGAATAGCAGTGGTCCTGACTGAATGGCATGAAACAAATACCCCTACTTAGTAGTTACTATACACAGGCACTTTCAGACTTGCTTGGCAGACCTAGACTGAATCCAGCACCAGCTGGCTGTAGAGTGAAGCCTTTTCCGTAATATGATGCTGTCTCCTTGGGTTATGTAACAGTGGTAAAAGTTCATCAGATTCATGTGCTGATCATGTGATGATGTATCTTTGTTACACTGTATGCAAACTACATAGTCCTTGTTACATTACTTGATACATGGGCAATAATTGGGGGTGACTGTCTTCAATAGTTTTCATTAAGAATGTCCCATATTTCACTTTTAGTCTTTTAGGTATTAGGTTTCTGTGGGTCCACCTTCCAAGCAGGGCCAGAGTCCCCTGTTTCATGAGGCAGAGTGGATCTGGATGTCCAAAGTTGTATGTCAAGAACCAAGGTTCCCAAGGGAGTTCAAGAGGAACATTAATGTTCTAGCAAAGATCTGTATCGGAGTAAGGAGAACAAGCCTGGAGAGCAAAGGAATAGAATGGGGTCTGAGCTTGTCAAGTGTTTCCTAGAGTCTTCTTGGGAGCTATTTGATATCCAGGACATAGATCTCAGAAGGACCCCGAGTTCACTACACAGATAGGAAGACCTCCGCTCTTCTCTATGCCCTGGCCAGGAGTAACCTTGGTCGGCAGGCTGTGTCCATTCAAGGTCTTAGTGTCAGTGTCAGTGGTGGGTTCTAAGGTAGAAATGGCCTGAAGCTGGAACAGACTTACTCCTGCCCCTGTCCACAAGAGTGAGGACAGGTGAGCAAGAACGCCCATATATATTTTTTTCCTACAGATTTCCAGAAAATGGAGGAAAGATAAATGCTAACTCTTGTTTGACATTTCTGCTGGTCTCCCTCTTTCTTACACTCATGCAGGAATTTGAAATATAGAGAATTACTTTGTTAATCAAATGGGCAATTTAATGAATCCCTGAAATCAAAAGAAAGACCTGCAATATCTTTATCTGTGTAATTAATTAGCCTATGTCTGTGAAGTGTTCTGAGCATGTGAAGCACCACGGAAATTTTGTGTTATTAATTATTATTATGCATGAGAAACATAACTGCATTTCTTGACCTCTGTGCATTTAATGGTTCCTGTTTAATGGTGCGTTAATTGTAGCTTTACTTTTTGATCAGCTTCAATTCTTTTTAGGTGGTGATATATTGAAACACTTTTTCATGCCTTTCAAGACTTTGCTTTAGAAAATTGAGTTTTGAAAATGTGTGTGCAAGTGTGAGTGGCAGTGAGGAGCAACTGAAGGAAGGGCGGAAGAGTGTATGGCTGTATGGGAAACATCTTTAGAAGATGCACTTGCTAGCATCAGATTAAATTAAAAAGGGGAAAGAAGAGACCCACTTAGGTATGAAATAATGAAAATCTGAACAAAGGTAGTGACTGGGAATTGGAGATTGTATGGTAGAGAGAGAAATTTATTATTTTTGGAAATGTTGAAGTTAATTCCTAATGGGTCCTTTGGTGTGCTAGGGAAAAACTGTAGGTAGCTTAATTCCCTCTGTTAAAAATGAAAAGGAATTTGGGGAGCTGGAAGTAGCTTTGTAAATGGATAGATGCAAAATGAATTTGGTAAGAGAGTACCGCAAGACTCCAATGGGCTTGAGGAAGAAATCCCCTGTGGCAAGTGCATGGGTCTGGGGCATGCAGCTGGTTTTGCCCATGCCCAGTTTATGCACAGGATGGTCTAACAATCAAGTTTGTCTGCTAGTCTGTAATTTGCTACAATGTAATATTCCTTTGCTATTACTAGACAGTTAAAAAATTTGCAACATCAGTGTTGTGGAGATGGTGCTTTGGAGAAGTGGAGGTATTCCATCCCTGAATCAGCCACAGGTTGAAGGAAGGAGAAGTTGAAAGAGCCATGTGAGTTGAGTGCAGTGTCAACCAACATCAATTCATGTGATTATGGAACAAAAAGCCAATAGGAGTTCAGTAAAATCTTGAGCATGGCATGGATTTCCCACAGCCTGTGAGATGGAATCAAGCCAATTTTGATGATCAAACCCAAAGTGACTTCAGCAGACATTTACATATCAAAAGGAAAAACAAAT
>RCUC01160666.1:0-24813 GCA_003697995.1 Taxidea taxus jeffersonii | reverse complement strand
TCTGTCTGGAATCATCTTTCTGCAGGTATCCCTACACTCAGCTTCTTTCCTTCCTTCAAGTCTCTGCTCAATGTCTCCTTGTCAGAGAGGCCATTCTAATCACCCTGTTAGGAGGGGTACATTCCATTCTCTTTTGCCCTTACTATATATATATATTTTTTTTGCCCTGCTTTCTTTTTCTTTTTTTTTTCTAAAGATATTATTTATTTATTTGACAGACAGAGATCACGGTAGGCAGAGAGACAGGCAGAGAGAAAGAGGAGGAAGCAGGCTCCCCACCAAGCAGAGAGCCCGATGCGGGGCTTGATCCCAGGACCCTGAATCATGACCTGAGCCAAAGGCAGAGGCTTAACCCACTGAGCCACCCAGGTGCCCCTGCTCTGCTTTATTTTTCTTACCATTATCACCATCATCGTCACTACCAGCACACACACACACACACACACCGAACACACACACAATTTATTTATATGTTGTCTCTCTCCCATAACTACAATGTATGCTCCTTGAAGGCAGGCATTTTGTCCGTTTTCTTTTTGGTTGTGCCTCGAACTCCTAACCTAATGCCTGACAAAGATAAGGGCTCAATACATATCTGTCAAATGAATGAATAAATATACATCTTCTCGTGCAATAATCTCCTTAGGGTCAATTTCTGGGAGTGGGATTACTGACTCAAAAGGTATGAATATTAAAGACGTATTTGACATATTTTGTCATTATTTGATGCATTTGACCAATTTATATTCCCATCAACAGAGGACTTGACAGTATCATTGACTCAAGGCCCATTAAAAAGGGATTTGTCAATACTTTTCATCTTTAGTAATCTCTTCACTTGCATTTTGGGATTATTTGCATATTTGGGGCATAGATTTATTGACCATTTATACATGCATTGTTTGTGTGAATTCACAAATTATGTTCTTGTCTACATTCCTATTATGGCTATTTCCCTTACTGATTGGTTTTTTATAAAATCTTTTTGGTGTTGCCAAGATTTTTTTTTTAACTTGTCTTTCATCCTTATTTTAGATGTTTTTGAGAAAAAGACATTAATGATATATTATGCAGTCAAATTTATTCATTTTCCCTGGTGGTTTTTTGATTTCTCCAATAAGAATAAAGTTATGTGATGAATATTTGAATATTGAGCTTGCTCGGGCTTTCCGGGTAATGCTTATCAAGGATACTCTTTGCTTATAGATAAATTTCTTGCCAGAGTATTAGGAATCCAGGAAGAAGGAGTGGCATGGCTCTACCTGACTCCTCAAACACATAGTTCCAGGAATCTACGGAGCAGGAACACTGTACCAAAGCAAAATGCCATGAAACCCGTTCCCGGGGGAGTTCACGGAAGGGTGAGCTGACACAGCTGTTAGACATTTATGCGTAAAGCAGGTGCCAGAAAGAGAACTTAGTGCAGCTCCTGGAAGCCATGCACTCATTGTTTTTGCTCCAAGGAGAGACATGCAAATGAACGTCAGTACACAGTTCTGGAGAATCAGAAAGGTTTCCCTTGACAGGTTTCCCAGACCTCAGAGCCATGTAATCACCAGCTAATTCCCTTACTGTTGGCAGGGTCTGGCTGACATGTCTCCCCGTAACCTGGGGCTAAACTGATGCTTGGGGCAGGTGTCTTCCCATCCGCCCTGGGCCCCGTGTGCATTAGCCACGAAAGATGTCCTTGGGAGCAGGAACAACCCTTTCTGGTCCCCATATAAATGATTAGTTAATTCTAGGTTATGTGAGTGAGGATCGGCCTCCTGCCCACGGTGCTACAGATGTGTTAAGATGTACAGAGGTATTTTTTCCTCCCTGGCCCGCAGAGCTGTCAGTATAGGGCCTGCATGGCCTGAGGCCCCAAACCCCACTCCCTAAAGTACCATCCATGTGCTGGCAGTGTGGACATCATCTGGAAGCTTGCTCCAAATGCAGCATCTCGAGCCTCACCTCAGAATCTGCATTTTTGCAAGGTGCCCTGGTGATTGCCTGCCTGCTTAACCTTCAGAAGCCGTGCCCAAAACAATGACCTGGGCTGGAACCATCCCATCCTTGAACAATCCCATGCCATGCATAACTACACCCATTATCTGCTCCTCGATCGTGAAAACCTTTGGAGAGCACCGACGATCATAATCCGAGCTGGAAAGAATGTCAGCAAATGGTGCCACTGATGCTCTTGTTTTCTGGAAAAGTACAGACACCAGTTAGGGCTTGCTTTGGTTGGCCTTGTCCTCATCTCTCCTTGCTCCTTTCTAATGGGACGGTAGGACTATGCCATCTTGGGATGTCTCTCTCCAATTTTTTGGTATCATAAAGCAAGGTTTGGCAGATTTTGCATTGCAATCACTGGCTGGGTGGAGGAGTCTTGTTAAAATGCATATTCTTATTCAGGAGCTCAGAGATCCTGCATTTCAGGGAAGCTTCTAGGTGACGCTGGTAGTGCCAGTCCATGGACCACACTTTGAGTAGCAAGGTTATAGAGTGTACTCCATTGACTCTCATAATAAGCTTATGAGGTAGGTGGGCTAGATGTTACCCCCACTGTTTACAGATGAGATATTTGAGGGGAATGGAGCTAAACACCATGTCTAAGATCCCACAGCTATTAAGTGATGAAGTTGGATCCCCTGTGATGTTTTCTCTTGTTGACTCTTTCTTCCTTTGTATGTTAAGGGACAGAAAGGAACTGAGGGGCACCTGGTTAAGCATCTGCCTTCGGCTCGGGTCATGATCTCCAGGTCCTGGGATCAAGCCCCACATCAAGCTCCCAGCTCAGTGGGGAGTCTTCTTCTCTCTCTGCTTGTGCTCTCTCTGTCTCTCTCTTAAATGAAAAAAATAAAATCTTAAAAAAAGAAAGGGAAGGAACCAAGACTGGCCCTATAATGAATTTCTGAACAGCCTAGGAGCTATGACCAATGTTTCCTCTTTTCTTTTTTAATGGCCTTGACTCTACACTTTAGTACACAGGCACTACACTTTAGATTGGCATCATAGTGTCCTAGTCCGTTTGGACTGCTGTAACAAAATACCATAGACAGTGTGGCTTCTAAACAACAGAAACTTATTTCTCACAGTTCTGGAGCCTGGGAAGTCCAGAGAAAGACACCAGTAGATCTGGTGTCTGGTAAGAGCCCTCTTCCTGGTTACTAGATAGTTGTCATCTTGCTGTACTCTCACATGGTAGATAGGGCCAAGGAGCTCTTTGGAGTCGCTTTTGTAAGGGGCACTAATCCCATTGATGAGGGCTCCAGCCTTATGACCTGATCACCTCCCAAATGTCCAATTCTAAATACAATCCCCTAGGAATTAGAATTTTTAATGTATAAATTTTGGGGAAGAGAGACACATTCAGTCTATAGCAATAGTGAATAAGAGTTTTGTACCAGGGAACCATTTTGACCTTGTCTTAGTGGACACAAAATAAATTTCATCAAAGATACTTATAACTTAAAAAAATATTTTTTTTCAAGAGAGAGTGCATTTCCAAGCTGGGGGAGGGGGCGGGGGTGAGGGAGAGAGAGAATCCCAAACAGGCTCCATGCTCAGCACGGGGCCCAATGTGGGACTCGATCTCATGACCCCAAGATCACAACCTGAGCAGAAATAAAAAATCAAGAGCCATATGCTCAACCCATTGAGCCACCCAGATGCCCTAAAGATACTTACAACTTTAGATCCAGTGTTTCTCAATCCTGGCTCACTCTTTGTCCTCTGAAAGCATAGATTCCTAGGCTCCACCATAAAGATACTGAGTCCGAGTCTTTGGAGATGGGAGCCCATTGTTTTAAAATCACCATGGGTGATTATAATAGATGATCAGGATTTAAAAACAAAACAAAACAAAACAAACCACTGCTTCATCTTTTTATCCTTTATACCTAGGAGAAAGTTTAATTTATAAATTAGTCACAGTAGGAGATTAACAACAGTAAGTAATCAAAACAAAATTACAACACTATACCAGAATACAAGTTATGTGACGTGGTCTTACTCTCTCAAAGTATCTTACCACAGTACTCGCCCTTCTTCTGGTGATGATGTGTAGCGATAACAAGCCTACATGGGGAAATGAAACGAGGTGAAGGATGTAGGCGCTGTGATCTGGTGTTAGGCAGCTCTTGACTTTCTGAGGCTAGGTCAGAAGGAGGGTCACCTACTCTCAGACTGCAGGTGACTACAGGTAGCTGGAAACCTGGAAAGTGATACAATGAATCAGGGGAGATGACTGTCACAGAATAGTTAACATGTATTCAGGATTTACTGTGCCTGCCAATTACTCAAAGTGTGGACCGAGGACCAGCCACACTGGCTTTGCTGGCCAGCTTGCTAGAAAAAATCAGAATCTCAGGCTCCAAACCACATTTACTGAATCAGAATTTGCATTTTAGAAAGATCCCTGGGTGATTCCTAGGCACGTGGAGTTGGAGAAGGCTTCTTTCTTTTTAACCTCCCTTCATTTTATCTTTCCAACACTGTAGGGTAGTTTTTCAGATGTCTGGGCATTGGGGTCTAAGGAGGTAAAGAAGGTGCCTAAGGTCACACAGCTAGTAAGACTTCATACTGGGTCCCATCTGACTCTAGAACCCAGGCTCTTAACAGATATACTGCTGATTTTCACACTTTTATGTGCCAAAGATTTTCCTAGCATACTTACTAAGAATATTGATTCTTGTACTTCCATCTCTGAAGTTCTGATTCAGCCCATCTAGGGAAGGACCCAGAAACCGCATTTAAATCCACCCATCCCAGGGATTTCAAGGCATGTGGTCACACAGAATACAATTTACAGAGCAGGGCACTTTACTTTCTGGATGTGCTTTTGGGAAGACAACTATCTTGTAGTTCCAAAGCACTTTAAAACAAGGGCTTGGCTGCTGATAATAAAGTTATTTCCCACCTAGATGGACCCAGATCCCTGGAAGCCTCTGGAACCCCTCCTGAGCTTTGAGAGAGAACAAGGAAGAATCCCACCACAGCTGAGCACATGTGCCAAAGCGGAGCTTTGCTTAGAGACCAGACAGACACTGAGGCCAGGTAAGATCTGGGATCTATTTAAGAACCAAACCAAGAGCTTATTTTTCACAATCTACAAAATTGAACGCAGGCGTTTTGTTACCTTTTTAAATTTTTATTATGATTTCATGTATAATTTAGATCACTGGATGACTGTAATTCCTGCTAATAAATTGTGTACATTCTGAACACAATAAAAATCAACCAGCACAGCAGAATCGGTCTATCCAACTGCTGAACCCTTGGGACATGGCAGAGTTAAAGAACAGTGGACAAAAACTGGCAGCAAAGTTGCAGAAGCTCTCCCCTCCAATTTTAACAGAACATGGTTTTTTTTTAAAGAGTAGTTTATATACTCTCCACTTTTTTTAATAAATATTTTTGATGACTCCACTTTATTCTTTTTTTTAAGATTTTTTTTATTTATTTGAGAGTGTGAGAGAGCATGAGCTGGGGCTTGGGGTGGGGGTTAGGAAAGGGAGAAGCAGACTCTGCACTGAACAGGGAGCCCAACCTGGGTCTTGATTCCAGGACCTTGGGACCCTGAGGGTAGGAGGGAAGATACTGAAATACATCATTTTAACACATTCACTGAGTGAAGGAAATGCCTCCTTAGAAGACATCTTCTTGGAGCTTATCAATAAGGAGGAAATGAGGGCTTGGAAAATGTAACAACGAGCAGCCCCTATTTGGGGAATGCCTCCTCACTCAGTGTCAGACACACCACTGGTGAGTCTCCAACAGTTACCCCAAACTTATAAAGAGCGGGAGCTCCAGGAGCGTATGGGTGTTCCCAGTGTAAAACTGGGGGAATGTGGTATCATCAAGACGTATATTTGTCAGGTCCTAGAGCAGTGATTTTCTGAACTGGCCACCTTATCTTCATGGTTGAGAAAGTGATAAAGAGAAGAAAGGAAAATCTATACACGAAGAAAACTTGACATGAAAAGTAACACCTCTAATGATTCCTGTTGAGTGTTAGAAATTCATCTTTGAGGCATTGTGTAGAGTTTGGTAATGTTCTAGACAAGTGGATGGTCTGGGCAAGGCCAGGTGGGTGACTTCCTCTTACAAAGCCTGAAAGAGACCCAGGCCATGAGATCCCACCTTCGTTTACCCAAAGTAGGGTCCTGGTATCAAGAAGGGTGCTAGATTCTGGGCAGATATTTTGATAAGGGACTTAAACCCAAAGAAACAGATGAAATCTAGGGATTTAGAATGTTACAATACTGCTCCCCAGGCACTGAATCATCGTCATAGAATGCATGACTATATTGAGTAAGTGTTTCCTTTCCCCGGCTGATGGGTTTGTCTTCCTTTTCTGAACATCACGTTGTGCTGATGCTGGAGCCAAGTCTGGCAGTCTGTCTGGTAGGCTGTCTAAAGTTTCTGTAAGTGGTAGGAATCCAAGGGGATGTGAATCAGTTATACTACAGTAACAAATACGTCTCACAAATCTCAATGTTTATGGTAACAAATGTTTGTTTCTCACTTCTGTATCCTACAGGGGTCTGCTGCCACCCCATCCCACACCTCCATCCGGGGACCAGGCTGATGGAGTTGCCTGTCCCTGGACCATTTCCTGTCATTGAGACAGAGGGAAATGTTTCTAGAGTCACTCCTAATCACTCTTCATAGGCTAAGTGAGCCCATAGCTACTCTGCCCTGTAGTTCCACAGGGCAGGCTTTTATGATTCCCTTTCAGGGAGAAGAATCAGAATATTAGGCGATGAGTAAATTAAATCTATTGCAAGGAGTAAAGCATTCTGAAAATCAAATTTGGGATCTAAATTCAGAGGTCAAGTGCACCTGATGAGATTAAGGCCAGAATTCAGAGGGAAGACCAACAAGGCTAGAAACCACCAGAACTGGAGGAACATGGGGATTTGGAGCAAGGGTGGCGTCAAGGGTGATCGCCATGGATACCCTGGGTTGTTTGTATCCACTGACCAGTGACTGGCTGGGACACGGGGAAGCTGGCTGGTTTAGAGGTTCAAAAACGTGCAGACTTGGGGGACAGAAGGCATTAGGGTCCATCAGGGAAGTGTGAGTGATTCATTCTGTGTTTACTTAGATCAGCACTCTCTCTTTAGCTCTCCAGATACTGATCACCCTGGGGGGAAACTGAGGCAGCATGCTATAGCAGTAAAGGATTCTAGAACACGTCCCATGCCTACAGCCTTAGAGGATCTTTTTTAGAAACCTGAGTGCTTTTTTTTTCCATGTTACTTATATTGGACAAAAGCCTTCTAACTCACTTCAAAGGACTTTTGATAAAACGATGGTACAGTTAGCAAGCCTTGCAGATAATTTCTGGTCTGTGATAAGTAATGATTTACAGAGAGCAACAGTCAGGACTGTTAAATAAGCTTTGTTTGTTTTCCCATGATCTGAAGCAGTATCAAGCTAGACTCTGCTACAAAGAGGAAAAAGCAAATAATTGGCCCAAGAAGGGAGTCAGATCAGGAAAAGGAACATAAGATCCAATTCTTGTTTTAGACCTCGAGAAGAAGTGTGGAGTGAATTCAGTTCAGCACTGTCTGCGTACTTCTATTTAGTGCTTGCCTCACTAATTTGGGACTTTTCCCTCCTGTGAGACACCCAGCGCCCTCTTACACCCCACTACTCAGGTCTGCCTCTCAAGACAGGGTGTCAGCCCCCCTCCCAGTTTTATCTCTTCTCCACTATCGAAATTACCATTCAGTTCCCTTGGTTGAGAAATTTAAGAGCACCAGCTGTGGAAGCTATGGCTAGACTAATTCAGACTAAAGTGCAAGAGACTAGAGAATGTGTTAACCTTTTCTCGGAATATTTCCATTTCAAAGCTTCCCAAAGACATTGCTTTGGCTATGCAAACACTGCCCTAGGAGGGGAATATGAGTCAAGGTGGCTTGCCAGTGGGGGGGCGGGGCTTTTTGATAGGGGGACTTGTCTGGATTATTCCCAGTCTCTTCTAAACAACCTGTGTTTATTGTACCCTCTAGGATTTGTTAGCACCTAGCTTGACATGCAATTCTGGCAGCCCAGGAGCCAGTGGCTTCTGTGTAACACAGGGCCATTTTCAGCAAGACAGTGCGAGTTCCAAGTGTCGGCACCTGCGTGGTGAAGAAAAAACTAGTAATTAGGGGATGCCTGGGTGTCTCAGTTGGTTGGGCATCCACCTCTGGCTCAGGTCATAGTCCTGGGGTCCTGGGATCAAGACCCATGTAGGGCTCTCTGCTCAGTAGGGAGATTCCTTCTCCCTCTCCCTCTTTCTGCCACTCCATCTGCTTGTGCCCAATCTCTCTCTCTCTCTCTCTCTCTCTGTCAAATAGATAGATAAAATCTTTAAAAAAAATGCCCTACATATTATCAGGCTCCATGATGAGAAAAATCATGAACATGAACCAAGAACTTTCACCTGGATTAATAGTTAATATTCAAAAAGTCTGTGATGGACAGGGCAGGTCTCTTATTCCCCATTTGAAGAGTGTGGAAACTGAGATTTGGAGACATTGAGTGACTTATCCAAGGTCACAGAGTTGTTCATCTTCCCTTACCTGTTCCTGTGCTTTCCTCTGAGTAGTGCTGCTCCTTCTGTGGCTAGTACTGGATGGTTGGCATTTGGAGTTTGGATGCATGAGGCAAAAAATGCAAAATGGTGGGGATGAGGTCACCTGTCGAAGCCCGACCCCACCCCCCCCACCCATGTCTGGCACCAGCTGGGACCTGGCCACCGTTTTGCTGCAGGGGCGGGGGGAGGGAGGTGGTAGGGCTGTTTTCTATATTGGTATTCTGCATCTGTGTGTGTATTGATTGCTTTCTCAAAGGGTTCCATCTGCCTTCTATCTAATTATGTTACTAATCTTCAGCCCAGTCCTTTGAGGGTTTTTATCCTTGTACTATAGAGGTGCAGGTTTCCAGGGTTACCAGAAATCCATAGACTGAAGCCTTTCCCCGGCTTTCTTCTAAAGGTCCTGATTAGTGAAAGTCTTAGTTTTTGTCATCTTTATTTTCTGGATGCTGTGTCCCCGACACCTTCTCCCTTCCACTTCCACTCGCAGTGTCTCCATGAAGAACAATCCCAGAGAAGAGTTTTGGACCAAAAGAGGATGTAAAATGAGTGACAGACCCCATGTCCTCAATGACGGTTAAAAAAACAAACCAATCCCCCAACTAGACCAGTGTCGTGATGTGGAAAGAGCTCTGCTGTCGGAATCAGCAGATCTGCGGCAGTCTCGGCAGTCAGTCAGTAACTGTGTGGCCCTGACCGAGGCCTAGAATTGCTCCCGTCTGAGCCTCAGTTGCTCACCCGAGAGTTGGGAGAAAATGGCCACATTGGTCTGTGAGGATTTGATGCGACCATTCTGCCGGGCAAGGCTTCTTGTCGTAGGAATCATGTGTGGGAAATGCAGGTTAAAACGTTGATTCAGAATCTCTAAGTCTGAGGTGTGGGGTCTGAGATTCTAACTTGTTGTTGTTGTTGTTTTAAGATTTTATTAATTTATTTGCCAGAGAGAGAGAGAAAGCGCACACAAGCAGGGAGAGCAGCAGGCAGAGGGAGAAGCAGACTCCCTGCTGAGCAAAGAGCCCAATGGGGAACTCGATTCCAGGACCCTGAAATCATGACCTGAGCCAAAGGCAGACACTTAACCGACTGAGCAACCCAGGCATCCCAAGATTCTGATTTCTACCAAATCCCCAAGTGATGGGACCAAGATTGAGTACCACTGTCTCAAAAAACGTTGGGAGATCGTGCAGTGCCAACTCCTCAATTCATCTTCCTTGATATTGAAGACCCTCCACAAAGTTGTGTTGAAATGGGACATTTATTGTTTTTCCTTATTACAGAAGTAATAAGGGGTATTTTTGTGGACACAAGGATGACTCACATCTCAACACGTTTCTTGGCTAAAATTCAGACTGATTCGCCATGCCGGAGGCTAAAGATTTGAAAATAATCCCAGCATCCTACCGCACAGGCAGAGAAATTAAACTCAACACCTAAGGCCTGTGTGATTAGAATAGTGAACTATTCCAATCTACATCGAAGACCTGCTGGTGGGAGTACAGTATTGTGGGAGCTGGACGAAGCCAAATTTGGGAAGCAGAAACTGTGTTGCAAAAAAGAAAGTCCCACAACTGTTCATATATCAGGTAAATTGTTGTTTGGGCTGATGAGGAATTTGCTGCTTCAATTTGCCTTGAGGTGTGATGGATTTTTACCTGGAGAAAAACTTTCTCTTTTCTCATTTGCAGAAAGTGGGCAGTCTTGTTGCAGTCAAAACCATGTTCCTCTGTATTTCTGTGTGCAAACTCTCCAACCCACGCCAGCAGC
Source organism: Taxidea taxus jeffersonii (assembly GCA_003697995.1). Lineage (NCBI taxonomy): Eukaryota > Metazoa > Chordata > Mammalia > Carnivora > Mustelidae > Taxidea > Taxidea taxus. Next base: position 14,477 of record RCUC01160666.1, on the reverse strand, counting down.
TGGACGATCTTGAAGGATTGTAGAGCAACCATACTGCCGACCCCAGACTTCGTTTTCTTCAGGATGATGAGTTAAAATTACACAGTGCTTTATGGTTTTGAAAGTGCTTTCACCTACGTTACCCTTTTTTTGATCTCTAGGACTTCCCTTTAAGCCAAATAATATTATCTCCAGTTTCAATTTTGGACAATTTATATGATGTGTCCAAGGTCATGCTGAAAGTGGCAGAGCTAGAAGGCAAAACCATCTTCTGACCACTTCTTTATTGCTCTTCCCACAATAATGTATCTGTCCTTGTTCTAGAACGGTATCTTTTCAATCCTGGACTCACATTAGAAACTTCTTAAAAATGCTGCTGCTTAGGTCCTATCCTAGATCAACTAAATTAGAATCTTTGCAATGGAGCCAATATCCATCTGCATTTTATTTTATAAGACTTTATTTATTTATTTTAAATTTTTAAAATTTTTAATAAACATATAATGTATTATTAGTCCCAGGGGTACAGGCCTGTGAATCGCCAGGTTTACATGCTTCACAGCACTCACCATAGCACATACCCTCCCCAATGTCCATAACCCCACCACCCTCTCCCCACACCCCTCCCCCTGGCCCCCCTCAGTTTGTTTTGTGACATTAAGAGTTTCTTTTGGTTTGTCTCCTTCCTAATCCCATCTTGTTTCATTTATTCTTTTCCTACCCCCCAGACACCCCCCCCATTGCATCTCCACTTCCTCATATCAGAGAGATCATATGATGGTTATCTTTCTCCGATTGACTTATTTCACTAAGCATAATACCCTCTAGTTCCATCCATGCTGCCGCAAATGGCAAGATTTCATTTCTTTTGATGGCTGCATAGTGTTCCACTGTATAAATATACCACTTCTTCTTTATCCATTCATCTGTTGATGGACATCTAGGTTCTTTCCATAGTTTGGCTATTGTGGACATTGCTATTAAAACATTCAGGTGCACGTGCCCCTTCAGATCACTACAATTGTATCTTTAGGGTAAATACCCATAGCGCAATTGCTGGATCGTAAGGTAGCTCTATTTTCAACTTTTTGAGGAACCTCCATTTATAAGACTTTATTTACTTATTTGACAGAGAAGGACACAGCAAGAAAAGGAACACAAGCTGGGGGAGAGGGAGAAGCAGGCTCCGCATCGAGTGGGGAGCCAGATGTGAGGCTTGATCCCAGGTCCCCGGGGTCATGACCTGAGCCAAAGGCAGACACTTAACTGACTGAGTCACCCAGGCGTCCCAGAAGTGATCATTTAGACTAGACTGTAGTGTGACTGAAAGATTGCTTGGAGATTTAGAAAAACACCTTAATAACTCCCTGGATCCGGCATGATGTGAGAGGGTGGATTCACATTTTGAGGACAATAGAACAGGTTTTTCCCCTGGGATTGGGTCCTGGCTCCACTAATCTTCAGTGGGTCCCTGTACACATGTAACACTGTCTGGGTGTCATGGAAGAGGAGGATGCATTTCAATCCTAGGTAAAGTGATTCTCAGGCACTGCCCCATTTCTGAAGCCATGTCCACATCATTGTTGTTATTTGTGCTTCAGAATTTCTCCTTAGAGAGAGAGAAAGAGAAGAGAGTCTGGTATCCCCCCATTAGTATTCCTACCATGTTAGTAGAAACACAATATAATTTTTACATCATTGTTTGAAATTTGTCCAAATGGAAAAATCTCAGTCAGTTCCATTCAGTTGTTCACTCTTGACCTTAGCTGAACATGAGACTCCAACTTCTAAATACCAGACTATTATCTGAGAGTCACAGCTCAGTGACCCCAACCTTAGAAAAGGAGACCCTAAGAGCCAGACTAAATTGGGTCCAAATTAATTTATTTTTGGCCAAAGATGATATGCTTCCTAAGCAGAAGATGAATCATTGCTTTAGTTAAACATTTTGGGTCTCCCACGCCAACATTTCAGGAATCCCCCCTACGCTCTGTTAATGACATCTGAAGTCAGTTTGATGAGTGTTAATTGAAGGAATACTTAACTGAAAGATTCAAAATGGAGTAGAACAGAGTCCTAATCATTTGTTCATCAAACATTAGTCAAGCTATTACTATGTCCCAGGTATTGGCCCAAGCATCGGTCTGTGAAGATAAGTAAGCTGCAACCTCCAGGCTAGCGGCTTCCCCTGCAGTGGGGAGACTGACAATATTCCCTCAGCACCCTCCTTGCAAAGTGGGAGCAGTATTTTTATATCTGGCATACACATCAGGAGAAAGAGAAGGGCTGTCGGCCTTGTTAGCTCTCTGCTGTTCCTTTCTCACGCAGAACCCAAGCCCACAATCAGACTTTAATAAGCCGAGCTTGCTGTAGCTCCCAAACATTTTTGGAGCTCTTCAAGGTAGTTCAAGGTAGGCAATACTTGTTGACCTCCTTGGTTCTGTTAGTTCATCTTCTAACCAGGAAGAGACACAGGCTTACTGGGAAGTGGTGACTCCTTGGCTGATGTCTTAAAGCCAGAGAGACCTTTTTCTGAATGCCAGATCCTGGGATGATTGGGTAATTTCACCTGGACAGGGATAACGCATGATAGCACATCGCCCCATTTGGCCATTATTATCATATAACTCACTTAACCGGGGCAAGAATGTGGAATCTTGACATTTCACCCAACAAACCATAAAATATGGTTCCATCAGGCCAAAGAGAGGGTCAAATGGGAAGTATTTGAAGTCTGGGCATTGACCAGAACGCTAGGTGGGGGGTGAGCCTAAAACCTGCAAGGGTGGCTATCAGGGGGCCGGAAGGGTCACACATCAGATGTCCCCAGAGTCCGGGCAGGGGCTCAGGAATGAATGGGTAATCCTGGTTAGAAATAGGCTAAAAGCAAAAGATCTGGGGAACTGCAAGAGACCAAGTGGCCCTCAGCTGCCAGGATCAGGGACAGGCTGGAGTTCTCAGAGGTGAGGTGTCTCTACGCTGCATTGGCAGAAATGACATCAGGGTTTGGGTGGGTGGCTGCCCAGAGCTGGGATCAGAGAGGTAAGCAGGGAACGTAGCTGCTTAGGAAGCTGTTTCTACTCATTGAAGCAGAGTGAATTCATCCATCTATGTTCTTAGTCTTATTGTTGCATTTATAACAGTGTGTGTGTGTGTGTGTGTGTGTGTGTGTGTGTGTGTGTGTTTATAAATGTATACATATTTTAGCATTTTAGCATTTAGCATTTTAACATGTTACCTCCCCAGTGGACTCTGAAGCTTCCCAGGGCAAGACACTACAAGCTTACTCACATAGATGTGCCACACGGTAGATGTTGTTCGCTTTACCCGACTCCTAATTCAGTATTCTTGACTGTGCCCCTGGAGGTTTCCACATGCATGCTCAAACCCACACAACTGGACATTGCTAAAAAATTATCTGGGTTCTCTGGGTCACCATTGTCTCTGACACCAGGGTCACAATAGCTTGCAAATCAGCAGCATAATGTTAGAGACCTTGCATATCTGTTCCGCCCAGATGTCCTAACGAGATACTGTTTATGGAGAACTGGTATAAGATTGTCCATGGGCTTATGGTGCTAACCTCAGTTAATGTACTTGAATTCTGTTACCATCACCCCAGCTGATGAAGCAAAACCATTCCTAAGGTTGCAGCCCTTCTCATCTCAGTGATTATAAATGGCTCTCTGATAGCTCCTGGTATTCTGCTTCTAGTTCTCTTATGTGGATCTCTTTTTTCCTGGGCCGACAGTCGTCTAATGAGGTATGGCATTTCTGTTTTTCTGATTCCCATACACCAGGATAGAGCAAAAGCAATGCTATTTCATTGCTCTGACTTATGCTTTTTGTGAAGAAATTAAAAAAGAGAGGAAGAGTGGAAAAAAGGAAAGAGAAGGGAGGGCATGGAGGGAGAAAAGAAAGGGGGGGAAAAAAGAGAAAAGAAATAATTAGGAAAGTAAGAAAGAAAAATAATGTGAACCTTCTGGACAGTTTGAGTTTTGCCTTGTTCCAAAAGGCAAATCCTTCAGAGTTTCTCTTTCAAGCCAGTACCCTCTCAGAACTTGAAACATGTCTTCTGCCTAGTTACAAGCTATAGGAAACGTAAATGATACAAGGATAACTATCTAGATACTTCTGTTTATGTTCTCTGTGGTGTGTATGTTCCTTAGAGGGGCTATGGTCGCCACTTTGGAGTTTGAAAACCAAAGATGAACTCTTGTGTTTTCCTTTGTTTTGTTTTGTTTTTTAAAATTCCAGGACACAAGTCTCTGCTCATGATCTCATTTCACTGTGTGAGGCTTTCGTTGGATGGCCAAGAGGATGGTAATTCAGTCATTCTTTGCTGTTTGTTGATTTGTCGGGGGGTAAGGGGAGGAAGATGATCAACTTTCTTGTATCTTGATTGCTTTGTACATTTTGAAGACAGAAAAAAAAATGTCCTTTCCTCTTTCTGTCCTGCTGAGCTTCCCAGATGCTGATTCGTCCCCTCTTTCCTGTCTCAGCCCATTGCTGGCCAGCCTTGTCTCCTGTTCTGCGCCCTCCACTGCTCCAGGCCTCGCCTGCTGCCAACCCCAGTAGCCGTCCCATGCGAGGGGGCTTCTTTTTGCTCCAGTCAGCGGACATCCACCAGCTGTGTCTGTTCTCCTTTCCAGTGAGCCTTTTAGTGATGCTCCTGAGGAGAGATGAAGTAAAAAGCCAGAGCACCGGGTCTGAGAAAGAAGAAAAGCAAAATTCTCAACTGTGGAATCAATTAAAATCAGGACGTTAGGGTGTGTTTGGGTTTATGAGTGTGTGAGTGTGTGTGTGTTGGGGGAAGATGTGATGATGGATAATCATGTCCGGGGGCCTCTGGGTGGCTCCGTCAGTTAATCCTTCTGCCCATGACATTGTCCCCATCCAATGATACAGCATTTATCATTTGTTGATTTTGTGGAGAAGCCCTCACAGGGCTGCTCAGCCCATTTTTTACAGTATGATCTGATTTCAGTGATTTTATAAGGTCGACTCATTAGAGGCAAGTTGGGGGGTGGTCCCCAGAACAAATGAATAGTCTGCTAAGCCACCTATTTAAAGTGACAATAATAAAAATGTTCATAAACATCAATATTTGCACCACAGTTTATGGTCGCTTTTAACGAGCAATTCTGATGTGATCTTTGAATGATTTCCTTTAGTAGATGATCTTCCCACTTCTCAGATTTAATCTTGACTCAATACAATTTTGCTACCCCACCTCATGTGTGCTTGAGTTAAAAAGCCTTTTGGCTTATTTCCACAACTGAACTCGAGAGTCAGACTCCTTATGGATTTTTCTAAGTGGCTGTCACCTCGCTGCATGTTTTGGGGGTGGAGGGTGTTGGTGATTTAAATTAAAACCCACTTAGGGGAATGAATAATTCAGGCCTCCCAAAATCCATTTCTGGGCCAGAATTATCTGGGTGGGGTCTCCAGACAATTACTGAGTAAATTACCTAATTCACTTTCAATTTTATCTTCTGCTTTTTAGACATTGACTTAGTAGGCCACAAAAAGTTCTTAAACATGGATTGGGTTGGGTAATCAATAGGTTTTATTCACTCTTTGAGACTCAGTTTTCTCATCTACAAAATGGGGGGTGATAACAACCCTTAGAGCTCAGAGTTATATGTATATGACATTTACGTATGTGTATATGCATATGTGTATATACATGTATGTATGTATATGTATCTTATTTACATAAGCTATTATGTACTAAGAGTCTAGTATCATAGTGCCTGGTGTGTTAACCATCATTATAATTACAATGCAGTGGTCCCCTGTAAGATTTTCCCGGAGTTCCTCAGTCAGATGCATGAACACAGTAGGCTGTTTGGTGTTTCCCTATTTTGAGATACCTTAACATAGTTTAACGGGTACTTGTAGATCACACAGGCAGCAATTAACCAGATCAGGTGTACCTCAATAAATGATCTTCCTCCATGGGGCTCCTTTTTGTTGTTCTTTTTTGCTAATCCACTTTCATGGATGTGAATCTTTTACATTAAGGATTAGATGGGGGAATGGAGTGTTCTGTTTATGAAGAGGTTAATTTAAAATTAGCTATAAAATCTCTTTTGTCCCGATCTTTTTTTTTTTCAAAGACCTTATTTTATTTGAGAGACAGAGCAAGTGGAGGAAGAGGCACAGTAAGAGGGAGAAGCAGGCTTCCAGCTGAGCTGGGAGCCCAGTGTGTGGCTTGATCCCCGGATCCTGAGATCATGACCTAAGCTGAAGGTAGACGCTTAACCGACTGAACTCCCGGGGGGCCCCTATTGTCCAGATTATACTGAAACTTATTTCCAGCTGGATAAGTTCATTTTCCCATCCTCAGACAGTTCCAGGGACATTGAAGTTTATCTTTCTGGGTGGTAGAGATTTTTGGGTCCCTGGGTCATCACCCTGAATGCTGGCTTTTATCATACAGGCCCAAATACACAGAGGCTAAAGAGGAGTTTTTGGCCGACTTTGATTTGTGCCAAAGTTGGCACCAAGACTAAATTTTCACTAGGTTTACTAGAACTATTTCTTACTCCTTTATGTAGTGTAGACACTCAATAAACATTTGTCAAATAAGCGATGATTGTATATTTTTCCCCAACATACTCAGCCTTGCTTACCACATCTCTCTCCCATCTTTTCCTGAAAGTGTTTAAGATAGCTTATAAGGACTCCTAAAATATAAAAAGACATTACTCTGTAGGAGACATTACTCAAAGGTAAACCAGTCCTCTTCCCTTTCTCTCTGCTGTGTGGTCAACTGTGGTGGGCCCATTTCTGCTGAGGAAATCGGGCAGCAGGGTCGGCAAAAGGTGAGCCCGATAGAGCTAACTGGAGCCTCTGTCCCGGGAGAGAGAGTTCTCAACGTCAGTATGATATTTCCTTACAGAATCTTCCCTTAGTTCAGTTAGCTTGAGTGGGTCCTGTTCTTTTCCATAAAATAATCCCTGACTGAATCTGAACATCAGATTTGGTTCCAAGCTTTCTAGAGGATGTTCACAGACTGGAAATGCAGAGTAAGCTGATGTTCATGTGGTACATCAGTTACATTTTCAAATAACATGTTCAACATCTGGATTCCTTTGTGAATGATGTGTTTCTGAATTTCAACCAGTGCGTCCAATTGTTAACCTGAAAAAGAATACAATAAATATAGAACAGAGTGGCAAAAAAAGTTTCAAAACACCAGGAAAACAGTGTATTCATTATAATTCTTTTCAGATTAACTGTTTGATATTCTATGCATTTTAATTTGGACACAAAGCCATATTAGTCAACTTACTATCTAAAAACATAACATAAACAATACTGTTTATTAACAAGTTTATCCTACATTTTTTTTTTTTTGATGTTTCAGACCTCTTTGGCAGCCAATGCAAGCATGAAAACTTCCTTGTTGTAAGTTAACGAGAATGTCATGGGATAAAGCAGAATATTACCACTCAAATAGCTATAGTGTACTCTAAAAAAGAGATTTATTCTGAACATCTTCATAAAATTTCAGTTCAACCCAGTGAACAACATCTTTGAGTACACCCATATGGTAGCACTAACACAAATTTTCCTTGTCTCTGGTAATATCTTCCAATGTAGGCAGATGGGGTTATCTCCAAGTGAAATTCAGAAAAATGCTTAAGGGGACAAGGGGGCAGTGGGCACCAATCTCCTTTTATTGGACTTTCTTCAGGATGGCTTGCCCATCCTTTATTCAGTTCATCTCAAGAAATATTTATTGAGCACCTACTATGTATACTGTGCTAATTGCTACGGATGCATAGGTAAATGAGGTAGAGTCCCTGCCTTCATAAAGCTTATAATCTGGCAGGGATCAGAGACATCAACCAAGAGAATACAACTGGGACAAATAAAAAGCACCTCCTAGATGTTAGGCCTTCTCACAGCCATTTCACACCTGTCTGTTAAGTAAATCTCTCTCTCTCTCTTTTTTTTTTTTAAAGTTTTTTTGATTTAAGTCATCTCTACACCCAACGTGGAGCTCAAACTCATCACCCTGAGATTGAGAGTCGCATGCTTTTCCAACTGAGTCAGCTCCTCCAACCGAGCTAGTCCCAAGTAGATCTTATTTTGCCCATTTTAGGATACTGGTCCTCAAAGATTTTAGGTCATGCAGATGCAGGATTTGAATTCAAGTCTGCCTGATTTGATAATCTAGAGTCCTGTGCCATCCAATATGGCAGCTACAAGTCATGTGTGGCTCTTTATGTGTAAAGCAATACACATTAAATAAAAATTTAAAATTTAGTTGTTTGTCCCACTAGCCCCATTTCAAGTGCTCGACAGCCCCTTGTGGCTAGTGGCTAAAGTATTAGATGGTGCAGATTTAGGACATTTCCACCATCACAGGAAGTTCTACTGCTCAGCAGTGGTCTGGACTCTTCAAGGGAGGGATCAACTCCATGTCAACTTCAATATCCTAAACCCAGAACGGGTTTCCAGATTCCAACCCAGGAATCACTATAATTAGCATTGTTTCTTTTCCCTGGACCTTTTCTCTTCTCAGAAGACAAGCTACTGAATAAGGACTTAACCTGGCACATTCTTTCAATATTGCTCATTTGGACATTTGGAGGAGAACCGGAGAAGTTTTTAACAATCGGAATTGTGGAGAATTAAATGAGACAATAAATCACATTCCTCCATGTGAAGCCTGGCATAGCATAGGCCCTCAAGAAATGTCAATACGATATTAAAGAATGTGGAACGTGAAGTCACAGGGCTGGTCTGAGGCCCTGTTTACCACTTTGTAACCACATGGCCTGGACAGATCAGTCAATTTCTCCAAACCCCATTTCCTTAATTATAATTGGAGATTATATCTGACCTTGCTATCTTGGAGGATTGGGATGAAGCCCATGAGCTACCAGGTAAAAAAGCACTCTATCAGGTTAAGGCTTTGTAAAGTGAGGTCTTCCTTCTGTTCTCCTTTGTGCCCTGAAAAAAATGATTAATATATAAATAAATTTAAAAATAAATAAATAAATTCCCGATCGTAGCTTGTTTACCAGGGAATTGCCTCTTTTTCCTGGAAATGGAGGACCAAAAAGATATGGTTTATGAAGGGGCAGAGTCATGGGAGATTACCCAGACTTTACTGCAGATGAAAGAGGAAAGAAAGAACTGGGGGACAGTGTGACCAGAAGAGATCTTCGTGAATTCCCTAGCAGTGGGGGCAAGGGCTTTGGAGGGTGCCTGGAGCAGATGCTTCTCCGTCCGTCTCGTGTTAGCAGGTCAAGATGGTCTTCAGTGGAGAGCTTCCAGTGGACCCCACTGACCACCCATGACTGCCCACAGCTACCCACACAGGTCCTGGGGAATAAACATGCCTCAGGGGTCCTTGTCACCTCCTAAACACAGCTGTCCCCTGGGAACCTCCACTCCACAGGCTGGCAGCTTGTAGGAAAAATGATCCACATTAAATATAGCTCCTTCCATTCCAGATGAAAAGTGACATTCATACAAAAACAATTCATGTTAATTATCACTTTCCAGGAATTTTTAGCCCACTTGTGAAAAGGCTTGTTAGAACCGCTCCTTTTTCCCCCCACATCTACAACTCACTTGTGACCCCAAAGCCAGGCTTGTTCCCCTGAAGATTGCTTCCCTCCAGTCATGCCCCCAAGTCACCCAGATCATCATTTCCATGTCACCCACTCTTCCTCACTGCCTCTCAGCCCTGGTGGGGGTCACCTCTCACTGGGCTGTCAGCCTGCCCCCCTGGGGCTACAGTCCTCTCAGTAGGATGCTCCCCCTTTGTGGGCATCCACAGAAAGATACGAGTGGGCAGCACATACCCAACACTGGGCCAACCATTTCTTAACCATAGCACCATCACCCAAGGGCCAACGAGTGGGTGTGTCAGATATTACCAAAGAGCAGGTATAACTAAAGGGAATTATAATAAATAGGGCACAAAGGAGAAAAGATCTTAAAGAAAAACTGCTAAGTGAGCATCCAGGAAGACAATGGAAAAAGCATGAACAAAGTCTACTCCTTCACAAGGGAATGCTCAGAGGCATACCCCTACTCCCATCCGTGATCTCCATCCCTAGATGGACCACACCCCTCTCAGGGAGCCCATGCTTCTTCAAAGCTCCCAAGTCATAAAACCATCACCCTTTGGGAAATCCCACTCTCTCCCCTAGGGGATGCATCGCTTTGCTAGACTCCCATAGCAAAGTACCACAGACCGGGTGGCTTACATAGCAGACATTTATTTTCTCACCATTCTGTAATTCTGGAATCGAGTGTCAGAAAGGTTTTTTTTTTTTTTTTTTTCCTGAAACCTCTCTCCTTGTCTTATAGATGGCTGTCTTCTCCCTGTGTTTTCACATGGTCTTCCTTCCACATCTGTGTCTTAATTTCTTCTCACAAGGACAGCAGCCATACTGGATCATTTTAATAACTTCATTTTAACCTACTTACATCTTTAAAGACCCCATCTCCAGATGCAGTCACATTCTGAGGTTCTGGGGTAGTCAGGACTTCAAAGTATAAATTCTGGGGTGTGGGAGGAGACAGTTTTGCTCCTACCAGGGGACAATATTAAATTCTCGGGCTGGATATTTTTCTGGGTGCCTCTGAAATCAGCAGCAGGAGGTTGTCATCCCTCCGTCCTGGTGACCCCCCAGGGCATGGAAGGATGAGAAAGGGGGCAGAATTGCTCTGGTGTCTTCACAAACAGCCAATTCATCCTACCCAGGGCCAGTGAGGGGACTAATCCTTGTTCTCACCAGCGACATATTGCCGAATGTTCATTCTCCAAGAACACCAGAAGATTCCCCATGACCTCTAACATCAATTTCAAGTTCGATAATGAGTTTTCCTCCTCCTGTCTTTCTCGCTGAAACAATGTTCTACATACGATTACTCCTTAATGGCAAGCCTTGACTATCGTGATAAGGCTTTGGAATCAAGGGGACCCGAACCTGTATACCTGTGGGCAATCAGCTCAGTCCATTCCATAAACATTTAGCAAGCACAGACCAGCACAGGCCAGGCACTGTGCTAAATTTGAGATGCGGAGATGAGTAAGATCAAATTCCTCTCTCCAGGAGTCTAATAGAGGCTGGCAGAAAAGTAAACAAATAATTACCACAAAGCGAATAATAAGGGCTTTAATAGTGTTAAATGTGGGCTGCTGTAGAGTTCAGAGCCCAGGGGAGGGGACATGGTGGAGGAGATGGTAATAGCTAAGCCCGACCTAAAGTATGAATGTAACCAGTTGAATGGAACTTGGCTGATTAAGGATGAGGGTGTTTCTGGTCAAAGGGAGGTCACCACTCTCAGCATGGGGGCTAGGAACTCCTGACTCCCAGGGCTGTTGTAAAAATCCATGGTGAAGGGTATGAGTTTAAAGGGCCTAGCACAGACCATAACAGGTGCTGCCATATACAGCAGAGGGGGCCTCTCCCCCACCTCGTCCCTGCTACTCTGTGGCAACTCTGAGCTTGGGATTTAGCAAGCCTCCCCACAGTCCGTGTGAGTTTCAGGTCTAGCAGAGATCCTACTGATGTGGGACACAGAGGCAGAAGAATAATTATTACATTTCCTTACCTACTGACAAGCCCTTGAAACAGGCAGAGTGACTGTCCTCTAGGGACTCAACTACCCTCACCTTGAGGCTTTGCTAAGGGCAAAGGATAATCCTAGCCTGACTGACCCCTACCCCCAACCAGGATCCTGTAAGTCTACTTTAACAATTCCGTTAGGAAACTTTATCTCTAAACCTCCAAGATAGTGTTGACAATCATTCCCAAGCATACGGCCCACTGATATACATCTAAAGGGTCTCACAGGAAGTTTTTATTCCTGGTAATGATAACCTTTTCCCCAGACAATAGCTAGCCCCTCAGGGTCCTAGAAACCTTGCTTCCAAAATTCCTTAGAGACTTACATCATCCCTAATCCCTTCCCCAATTTACAAGTATATAATAGACCACTCCTCACATTCCCGAGGCAGTAGCTCTTCCTGCCCATGGGTCCTGTCCCCGCGCTTTAATAAACCATGATTTTGCACCAAAGATGTCTCAAGAATTCTTTCTTGGTCATCAGCTCCGGACCTCACCCCACTGAACCTCACCTATGTTCTAGAACTTCATCACTACTTTCTTCGCTATTGTCGAAACTGCTTGTATTCCATGCATCTTAATTCAGAGGTTGCATGGGTATTTGGCCACCTTCTCAACTTCTCCCCACAGCCCATAAATTATAAGTCCAGAAATGGAAATAGAAGCACAATGGGAAGGTTTGAGTGCGCTGGTGCATGCACCAAATTATTCTCCACATGATAATTTCTATCACTGCCATTAGACTCTGTAATTAAAAATCACTGATGTTTCATGACAGCCCGCAGCTGGATTTGGGGCACAAAGGAGAGGGTTGGGGTGTGCTGGTATGAGTGGGGACAGTGCACACAGGGCTTAATAGGGGCTGGGAAAGGGTGTTGTCATCGTCCTTTAGGGCCATTCACTAATAAAAAGTGTTCTCATTTATACACGGGAATAATGAGGCAAAGGAGCAGATTTAAAACAAAAGAAGAAGAAGAAGAAGAAGAAAAAGAAGAAGAAGAAGGAAAAGGAGAGAAGGAGGAGAGGAAGGGGGAGGGGGAGGAGAAGGCAGAAAGAGAAGATAAGCAACAAAGGTACAGATCACTTAGAAAGCCACAGTAATTTACCTGCCTGCTTTCCTTTTCTGGAAGATTTCTATCTCTGGCTGGCATTGTCGTAAATTACCTAGTAAGGCTGAAGTCCAAATTGGTTTTCAGTGAGTTCCACCTCCGTTTGACCCCTGTGTAAACAAGAAACCACACTGGATTTTCTCACACTTCTAGCTGTGTAACAGCTCCCAAGAAACCAGGATTTCTGTTTCCAGTTGACCATGACTCCAGGGCTCACAGATCAGGGATGGCAGTGAATCCAATGTAGGCTCCTGGCCCCTGGGTGGTGGCGGGGGATCCTCCCTGCCACCTGCTGGGGGCGGGGGGTAAACAGGGCCTGTCCTTGGCATCCTTCCCACGTGCAGAGGAGACAGAAGGAAGGGAACCTCTGAGGAAACCTAGCTCCCTTCTCACCCTGGTCGGAAAGGGACTTTTTCCTTTGGCCTCTGAGAAGGTCTTCGTCCTGTGAAAGTAAATTAGGTAGAAAATTACTTTTTGACAAACTTGACTGAAGCTGTGAAAGTCATTCTGCCTAAATTTGAAAAGTGATTGGAACTGAAGGTTTTTTGGTGGCTTTTTTTTTTTTTTTTTAAAGATTCGCTCTTCTTTTCTTTTTAAAAAAGCAGATCGCCCTGGGGTAATGAATAGGAATTCAGACAGATGGTGAATACTTTTCTTCTCCTTTGCGGGATTCTGATGGGAAGCTCTTGTCTCCATTAGCATGTCAATACCGAGGGCCCTCTTGAATTATCTAGCCATTCTGGGTCAGTCTGTAGAATTTTCTCTTCTTTCTCATTCTGAAGTGGGTCCTGTTTCGGGATTAAATGGGTTTTCTGGCTAGTTTTGTTGGGGGTGGGGGGACACAATGGCGTATTTACGTGGTTGTGTCTATGATTGTTTGTTGTCTAGGGCTGGGTAACAAAACATCCCAAAACTTAGTGTTTTAAGACAACAGTGATTCCTTATTTTCCTTAGTTCTGTGGGCTGCCTGGGCTGTTCTTCTGGCCAGCCGACAGAAGGACGAGGCTGGAAGGTCCACAAAGGCCCCTCTCACGTGCCTGGGGTGTGGATGCTGTCAGCCAGGGTGCCTCTGTTCTCCGTGTAGGCAGTCTCTCCACAGGGGCTCATGCCCCAGTCCCTCTGCGCCTCCAGTATGTCCTACTAGCCGGGTTCCTGGGTTCAGAGGGCCTGACTGCTCACACCCTCAAGGATAGGCCCAGAAATATCATTTCCACCACAGGCTGTTGACCAAAACAAGAGACAAAAACACCCAAGGATGTGGGGAAACTGAAGGGAAAAGGAGACTGACTCTACCTCTTGGAGTGAGAAACAGTTTGCACAGTTAGGGTGGGAAGGGAGTGCTGGTAGCCATCTTTGGAGACATCGGCCGCCATGGTAAAATGCGTCCCCAGCCGATGCTTGAAAACTTCTTCCAGGAAATGGAGGATTGTCAGTCTTACTGAGTGGACCCTGGAAAGCTGATGAGAATGAAGAAGGATGACAAGTGTAGTTATTATGCCTTGCATACCCCCTTAATGTGCGCTGAGCATGGTGTAAGGTGCTTTGCCTTCACCTTCTAGAAAACAGCTCTGAAAGGGGAGTGTTGTTATACCTACTTTATGTATGGGGAAACTGAGGCTTGGAGACCCCATAATACAGGGGTTCATTGCAGTCAGCTGTGAAGGATGCTGAAGGGGAGCTTGCTGCCTCTCTATGCCCCCTGCTTCCCCGAGTGTCCCCAGCTCTCCACAGTACCCCACCTCAGTTCTGCACTTGTCTGGGCCATACCAGCTAGACCCCTGTC